>JAJEOU010000620.1:0-11860 GCA_021534815.1 Acrocephalus arundinaceus | reverse complement strand
GATCCTCCATAGTAAGCCCAAGCCACAGCCTGACTCAATTCAAAGATCCACACAGCTGCTGGAGATCCTTCAAAGTTTCAGGTCTCTCACTGATTACCAACTTCTGGGCTGTTCTGGTCCGGCTGGCAATCTCAAGCCCAAGGTATTTCCAAGGTGGCAGTCTCTGCACTTTTTCCTGCTGAAACTCAAATCCCACAGTGGCCAAAGCAGTGATAGTCTCATCCAGAATTTGTGTAAGTCCATTGTCACTGGGGGCACACACAAGCACGTCATCCATATAATGAAGGATGACGGCCTCTCCAGCCTTGGCACACACCGGGACAGTATTTGGCCATGTACCACTGGCAAATACTTGGTGAGTTCTTTAACCCTTGCAGCAAAACTCTCCAGTGGTAATGCTTCATGGGTGCCTCCCTGCTGATGGAAGGCACAGAGAATGCAAACTGCGGGGCATTGGCTGGATCTAGGGAATCTGGAAAAAACAATCTTTACTATCAATGACAGCCAAATTCCAATTTCGGGGGAGCATTGAAGAGGGTGGCATACCCAGCTGAAGAGACCCCATGCCCACAATGACCTCATTAATTTTTTTCAAATCATGGAGGAGGCGCCACCTGTCCTTCTCCAGCATTTTGATCACAAACACCAGAGAACTCCAGGGACTGTTAGTTTCCACAATGTGAGATTTAGCCAATTGCTCCTTTATGAGTTGTTTGAGTGCCTTCAATTTCTGTTTGTTCAGCAGCCACTGATCCTCCCAAATTTGGGTATCCATCAGCCAATTTAGTTTTTAGAAGGGACACTCCTCAGTGAAGACAACTAAAAATCTTTTGGGTTTTTTGGAATTTCTTGTTTAACTCCCCACTGCAAATTTACCCAAAAGGTAAATTTGGAATCTAGAACAAAGAAGCCAATTGCCCTTCTGGTCCTTCAATTTGCACAATGCTGTTGGATTGTTTTGCCAATTGTGTGCCCCCTATACCTGTAACCTTACCAGCCACGGGTTGCAAGTCCCAATGTGATGGCCACTTGTGTGGTGGTGGTATGACTGTCACATCTGATCCTGTGTCCATCATTCTCGGACTTGGATGAAATCCCCCTTCCTCTTGAGCCCACACCAAATTATGGGTTTGTTCTCTCCCACTATTTCTGTCCAATAGACCCACAGGTCCAGACCATGCAGTTTGGGCAGTGGTATGGCCTGGGCAATGACTCGGCCCTTTGGTAGGAAGAGGGGAGGATGGACACAACGTGCCAAGAGAGCTCGTTGCTCCGGATCTGATGGCAAAAGTGCTGGACTAATCTTGATCTCAGATGGAGTGTGCTTAGAATCCCTGATAACAAGGCACTTACTATCACTCTGCTGTAGGTTGGTCACGTGTCCAGGGTCAACGGTGACCACTTGCCAGTCCGGTGTGTTGAAAGGCACACCTGTTGTTAACTCAAGCCTAAATGGCTTCCATATCCTCTGGTTGTTACCAACCCTGAGGGTTCCTTAGGGTCCCACCACCTTCCCAGAACTGGGTTGCCCCACAACCCCAACAACCCAGTGACCTGTCCCATTTTTCTCATCATATGGGAGAATCTCATGCTCCTCCCTCGTTTTTTGGAACTGGATTGTTCATTTCTCCCCTTTCCCCACAGTTCCCAGCAGTGGTGTGTGATATTTTATTCTTAAAGGGACAAAAGCACATCACATGTCCCTCCCACCCACACTGGAAACATTGACCCTCCCAGCCTCTGGTGGTCCAGCTGGAATGGTGGCTGGTGCTGCAATCCGGCCTCTGAGCCCAGACCCTTTCCGCTGTTCATCTGGGTCCCTTATGGCTCACTTGGTGCAGGTCTCAGTGAGGAGGTCCAGGGTTGGAGGTGGAGCAACCAGAAGCCCCGGAGATGATCCTCTTGCAGACATCACTGGCATTGCTTTGTGCCACTTCCAGGCCCCAAGTGGCTTTGTGCCACTTCCAGGATCATCTTCTGTTGCAACTCCTGGTCCTCTCTCTGGTTTTCCACCACTGCATGAAGTCTATCTATAAAATCTAGGAAAGGCTCAGAAGGGGATTGTTTGAATTGAGATAGAACTCTGCCTAGGATCTTTAGTGGGCATGATCTGAAATGCCCTTTAGGCAGCATCCTTCATGAGATTTAACACAGGAGGGGTTACTGGGTTACACTGGGTTTTACTGGTTTGTACTGGGATGGGGTTCTGGGGGTTACTGGTTTATATTGGGATATACTTAGTTTGTACTGGGATGGCATGCTGTGAGTGACTGGGTTACACTGGTTTGCACGGGTTTATACTCATTTGTACAGGGATGGTATGCTGGGGCATTGGTTTATACTGGGTTATACTGGGATGTACTGGGTTATATTGGGATGTACTGGTTTATAGTGGGATGGGGCTTGGGACCTACTGGGAGTGACTTCAGGTTGTGCTGGCCTTACTGGTTTACACTGGGAGCTGCCCCTACAGGGCTCAGGGGATCAGGGTGGGCTCCCAGTGCTTATTGGTTTAAACTGGTGCCCTCCCAGTAGAAACCTGGTAAAAGTGGGAGCCCCAAACCATACTGGGAGCCCTTAGACCCACCTTTCATGGGTAGACCTGATGTCCCCAAATCCCCATTGGCTCAAATGGTAGACCTGATGTCCCCAAATCCCTATTGACTTCAATAGGGTAGACCTGGTACCCCCCATGCTGGGAATGGGTTTTGGTGCATTAACCCTTACTGGTTATACTGGAGCTGCTACCTCAGATCCAAGGGGTGTGGGGGCAGCTCCCAGGGCTACTGGTTTGTACTGGACCCTCCCAGTCCACACCTGGGACCACTGGCAGGCACTGGTGACTGGGCAGGACACAAAGCCAAGCTGGCCTTTGCCAGGGCCCTGCTGAGCCACAACTTCTCTAACTTGACCTGGCACCACCAGCTGCATCTCCTGGCACCCACCAGGAACTGCAGGAGGGTCGAGGCTGAGACACTGTCCCCTTAAAGGCTGAAGAAATGTGAGAGATTCCCTGGGGAAAATGCCAGATATTTGTCAGGATCCTATCCCAAAAATTCTCCAGCCCCTTCCTTGAAGTTGAGCTCTTTTGCATTGTCCCAAATGTTCCTATTTGGTGTCCCAAAAATTCCCATTGACCGTAATGAGTAGACCTGGTGTCCCTAAATCCCCACTTCAGTGCTAGACCTGATGTCTTTATAGTCGTTCATGGGTAGACCTGGTGTCCCCAGATCACCATTTCCATTGATGGGTAGAGCTGTTTTCCTGAAATCCCCATTCGTTTCAATGGGTAGACCTGGTGTCCTTTGTCCCCCCAATTGACTATAACGGAGGTAGAGCTGATGTCCCAAATTCCTATTCACATCAATGGCTGCACCTGATTTCTTGAACTCCCCACATTAAGGAGCAGACCCAGTGTCCCACTGAGCCCATTGGTTTCAGTGGGTAGACCTGATGACCCCAAATCCCCTTTGTCCATAATGGGTAGACCTGATGTTCCTAAAATCCCTTTTGTTTTCAATGGATAGACCTGGTGTCCATAAATCCCCATTGGTTTCAATGAGTAGACCAGGTATCCTTAAATGCCATTCTCCTTAAAGTGTAAAACCTGGTGGACAAAAAAATCCCATTATTTCAATGGATAGACCTAGTGTGCCTAAATCCCCATTGATGGCTGGAGCCAATTTCCAAATTCCCCACCTTAGTGGCTAGACCAGGTGTCCCAAAATCCTTTTGACTTAATAAGGTAAATCTGATGTCTGTAAAATCTCCATTGCCTTGAATGGGTAGACCTGGTTCCCCCAAATCCCCATTACCCTTAATAGACATGGTTTCCCAAAAAATCCTATTGATTTAATGGGTAGATCCCATGTCCCTAAGTCACCATTGTCATCATTGGGTTCAATGGCTAGACCTGTTGTCCGTAAACATCACTGGTTCAATGGGTAGATTTGTTGTCCCTAAATCCCATTGGATAAAAAGGTGGACCTGTTTTCCCTAAAAATCCCCATTGGGTTTAATGGATAGATCTGTGAAGCCCAAATCCCCATTGATTTCAATGGATAGACCTGGTGTCCCTAAAAATCCCCATTGGTTCAATGGGTAGACCTGCAGTCCCCCACACCTCGGTCCCCCCATTCAGCTCTCGGGGTGTCTCCTGGCTGCCCCCCTGAGATTTGGGGTGCCCCCTTGCCTCTCCCCAGAGCTGCAGCTGCTGCAGAACGCCATCTCACTGACCCCACGGACCAAAGCACCTGGGTGTACCTGCACTGCATCCTCTCCTAAGGTAACTCGGGCTCCCTCCCATCTCTGGGGCCCTTTCCTGGAGTTTTGGGGTGCCCATGAATGTTGGGGTGTCCCCCACAGTTCCCTGCTGCTGAAGGTCATCTGCATCCACATTGACTGGAAGGACGGATGGTGGCCTCATCTTCTCTCAGCCATCAGGGTGAGTGGACACCCCTGGGAACCCAAAAAAATCACCTGCATCCCACCCAAAAATCACCCTGGTACTCCCGAAAACCACCTGGATACACCTGGGAACCCCCAAAAAAATCATGTGGATACACCTGGGTACTCTCCAAATCACCTGAGCACCCCCAAAAAATTACCTGGGAACCCCTCAAAAGTCATCTGGATACACCTGGGTACCCCGCAAAATCTTCGGACCCCACCAAACTGGTGGTTGTGAAACCCCATTGCTTTGGCTGGATAGACCTGGTGTCCCTAAATCCCTGTTTACTTTAAAGGATAGACCTGGTGTCCTGTCTACCCCCATTTATCCCCAGTAACCCTTCCCAGTGCTCCCAGTAATACCCCAGGCCTTCCAGAAACTCCAGTGTCCACCCCAGCCACTCCCAGTGCTCCCAGAAACCCCAGTGCCCCCCTTAGCCACCTCCAGTGCTCCCAGGAATAGCTCCCAGTTTGACTAGTTTGCCTTCCCAGTCCTCCCAGTAACCCCTCCCAGTGCTCCCACTTTACCCAGTTCCCCCTTTCCTCCCTCCCAGTGCTCCAGTTCCCCACCAGTGCTTCCAGTTCCTCCCCCAGTGCTGCCCCTTAGCCTTTCCCAGTGCTCCCAGTTTAACCAGTAACCCTTCCCAATCAAGCCCTATTAATGGACAGCCTGGTGTCCTAAATCCCCATTGACTTTAATTCAGTAGACTTGGTGTCCTGTGATAGTTGGACTAGGAGAAAACAAAAAGTAAAATAGGTCTGAACTTTAAACGTTACAGAGTTTATTTACACACCCTAAAGAATAAAGGGAAAAAAAGAAATTGAAACTTCATAACTCTTCCTTTTTTCCCACAAACTGTTCACTTTCCCATAACCAACATAGAAAGACAAAACTATGATTTCCAGTCAGTTTCAACTATTTAAATATTATTTTCATCACCTTGGCAGAGGAGTCTCTCTGGAGTCCATGAAGACATTCGCCACAAGAAACAGTCTGGTGGCTCCCAATGTCACAAACCTGCAACCACCTGGAATTTTGCAGATTGTGCCACCTCACCCCTGAGCAGCCTTTCTCTTGGCTACTCATGGGCGTCTCAGAATTTTGGGGGTATTAGTTTAAGAATTTTTTTTTTAGTATTCACAAAGATCCTCTTCTGTCTTTAAAATCGTCTCTCTCTCAAGAGACCTCCTTTTGCCAGAGCCAAAGGGCCAAATCTGCATCTCAGACAGCTGAGACCTCTTTTTATCTCAGGAGCTGGGGAACTTCCTCTACAACATTCTCAATGAAATCTCAATTACATCAGTCTATTACCTTCAGCTAGAACAGCATTCCCCCCAAAACAGCATCAATAGATTACAAGAAATAGTCCATTTCTCCATGGTTTACATCTAGAGAAGTCCAGTCAAAAATGTCCACTTCCTCAATCCTTTCTTCCAGATAATCTTTATCAGTTATTTTGCTGACTGTATCATGCTGTCTCTCTACCTTTTGAATCACTCTGATCTTCTTCTCTCCCTCTGGGAAAGGGTTGGAGTTCTGAAAGCTTCATGTTGCCAGGAAAGGGTTAAATCTGCCCAAGGTCTTTCTCTGTCTCTCCTTGCAGCTCACAGATGTTAGAATGATATTTAAACCTTTTATGTCCATGGAGACGTAACTACTTTCAACTGGTTCTTTCCTGAACTTCCTGAAAACTCACTTGCTGGTGAAAACCACCACTGCATGGGAACTGATGAAAAGAGACATGAAATTTTTTTAAGTTAGACTATGTGCATAAGTAAACATGTATATGTGACTTATTAACTTTCTGTTAAAATTTGCCAATTATATTGACACTAATTGCTTTGCACCAATGGATATAATAAGTCTTTTTGATGTAAGAGTAAGTCTTACATCAAAAAGATGTAAGTCAATGACTTAAGATCACACTTGGTTAAGAGTATATAAGCTAGAGAACACGCAGAATAAAAACTTCTTCCATTTTGGATCCTGATAATATGTGTGTGTATGTCATGTCCAAGCGGTCCAGCATTGCCCTCACCTCAGAACACTCCGGGTTGGAGAAAAAGAACGAAATTTGGGGCATTTTCTACTAAAAATTATAAATTTCCAACCCTGAAAGTGGTGGGTTTAACCTCAGAATATTTGGGATATCAGGGCTACCCATTGACATGAACGGAGTTTTTTGAAATCAAATCTACCCATTGAAATTAATGACAAGGAAAGGACATCAGGTCTACCCGTTGAAATCAATGGGGAAAAAAAGAAGACACCAGGTCTACCCCTACAACAGCAATAGGAATTTAGGGCAAACAGGTCTACCCAGTAAAGTTAATGGGGATTTAGGGATACCAGGTCTACCCCTTTTCAAGTCAATGAGGATTTTAAAGCAACCAGGTCTACCTATTACTAGGGCTTGATCGGGAAGTGTTACTGGTTAAACTGGGAGCACTGGGAATGGCTAAGGGGAAGCTCTGGGGGAAGAACTGGAAGCACTGGTGGGAATTGGAAGAACTGAGAGGAAGGAACAGGGGAAACTGGTCAAACTGGGAGCACTGGGAGGGTTTCTGGGAGCACTTGGACTGGCTAAGGGGGAACACTGGGTACTGGGAGCTCCAGGGCATTACTGGAGCACTGGGAAAGGTTTCTGTAGATAAATAGGGGTAAACAGGACACCAGGTCTACCCTGCAAGTCAATAGGGATTTAGGGACACCAGGTCTATCCTTTAAAGTCGATGGGATGAATGGGACATGGCATCTACCCAGTCAAAGAAGTGGGGAGTCAGGACCACCAGTTTGGCAGGGCCCCAAGAATTTTTCAGGGTACTTAAAATTCTGTATCCAGTGATTTCTGGGAGAATCCAGGAATTTGGGGGAGATACTCAGGTGTATCCAGGTGTTTTTGGGGGTACCCAGGTGATTTTTGGGAAGGACTGAGAAGATTTTTGGGGTATCTAGCTGATTTGGTGGGGGGGGGGGGGTACCTAGATGTATCCAGGTGATTTTGAGAGTACTCAGGTGATTTTGGGTGGATCCTGGTGATTTTTTGGGTTACTAAGGTGATTCGGGGTACCCAGGTGATTTTGGGGGTTCCAAGTGTCCCTTACTCACCCTGAGGGGCCGGGAGAAGATGACGGCCACCGTCGTGTACTCCCGTCGATGTGACTCAGATGGCCCTCGGTGGTGGTGGGGGCTTTGGAGGGACACCCCAACATTCAGGGGGCACCCCAACATTTGGGGGGCACTGAATCATGATTTTAAAGAGTTGAGATTTTAGCTAAGCGATGGTAGTAATTTATATGGATCAGGGTATAAAGTAGATAAGCAAATGATAGGATGATTATTAGATGCCTTAACTGGAGCTAATTGTTGTATTGTTTGCCATTATGAGCTTGTTTATAGAAGGAAATGCAGTAAGAGAACCATTATAAGAACAGACTGAAACCAGTAGAACAATGCCCAGCATCTGGACTTTATATCAATCAATCACAAAGCAGGGGACATTGGATCGTGCCAGAGGGTCACAGAGACCTGAGGAAGACTCTCCTGCCTTTATCCATTGAGACCACTGACCCAATTCAAGAGAAGAATTGCACACACATGAAGGACTAATAGCCTCATTTAATACAGAGCAGGGATGGGAGGTGCTGGGGTTATGCACATGTATTGTATGTAAGATCTTGGGAAATAAATGGAGGGCAAAGAACCTTGTACGGGGCGGTAACACCTTTTGGAGATGACTCCTGTGCCACCCGCTGGTGTTAATAAAAATTCCAGTTTCTGACTTTAACTAGTCAGAGAGTCTCTGTTCATGATCATGTCTGTTTTTAACGATTCCCACTTGAGGGGACTGTCTGAAACTCAGAAGTTTTAGATTGATAAAGAAGGAAGAAAACCCCTCCTTACATGAGTGCAGCCAGTTTTCCAAGCAAAGCAGATCCCAGGTGAGTGAGGAGAGACAGGATGGGGTTGGGGAATGTGGAGCAAGGTTGTCCACACTGGGTGAGACCTCAAGGCACAGCTTCTCTGAGCAGGCCAGACGTCCTGAGGAGAGACCCTGGAACAATATCAATCACTAAATGCTGAAGTCTTCTCTTCTCTGAAGAGAAAAATACACCCTTGAAAATAGAAATTTTGGTTTATTTGAAATATTTCCCCATAACGTTAGGAAAAACTACCTTCTAGTGAACTGCACCAGATCAGAGGGAAATCAAGGCACAGCCATGGTTTGTCAGCACTTGCTTGATCCTAATGAGCCCCGTGGTGCATTTGGTGCTGAGCCCTAGAACTTCAGGGCCTGAGAGGAGATTGCACAAACCTTGCCAGGAGTCAAAGTCAGAGGAAACACCCAAAGTGTGTCAAAGCATTAATGGGTCCCACTATGGTCAATCCCCAACACAGGCTCATCAGGAGCTCTGTAGAGGCGAGAACTGGAGGCCAGAATTGCACAAAATCTTTTCAGAGAGTCAGCGTGGGATGGAAAATCCAAAGGAAAATACAAAGTATCTGAAAAATCTTGAGTATCTCAAAGCATTACTGAGACCCACTGTGTGTCAGTGCAAAGCTCTCAAGGGACTCATTAAAGCAGATAATTGGAGGCCAGGATTGCACAAAAACTTCTCAGAGACTCAGTGGCAAAAAGAAGTACTTAAACTAACCCTGAGTACCTTGAAGTATTAATGAATCCTGCTGAGTGTTGTTACTGGCTAACAATCCCAAGGGACGCGTTAAAGCAGATAATTGGGTGCCATGACAGCACAAACTTTTCCAAAAGTCAGTTTGAAAAAGAAAAAACAAAGTACCATAAAATAACTGAAGTACCTTGAAGCATTAATGAGCCCCACTGAGTGTTGTTACTGACAAAGCCTCTCAAGGGACTCATTAAAGCAGAGAATTGAAGGCCAGGATTGCACAAACCTCTCAGAGACTCCAAGGCAAAAGCCAAACCCAAAGTCCTTGGAAAAACCTGCAGTCCCTGGCAGCATGAAGGAGCCCCCCAGGGCCATTGCTGACCAAGGCTCCTTCCCCAGGGACTCCTTCCAGCACATCCTGGAGGCCACTGGCATGGGAGGGGGATGCTGAGGGCAGGACAAGGGCTGACAGTGCCCAGCCTTGCTGGGCTGTGCCAGGAGGCCCCAGGGCCTCAGGACAAGGTGTCTCCTCAGTGTCCTTGGTGGCACAGAGGCTGCTGTGGCCCAGGGCACCAAGCCTTGGCTTCTCTTTGTCCCCACCTGTCATCACTGCCTGCAGTTCTCTGCTCTGCCTGGGGCCTGGGGACACTTTCTGTGTCGTGTCCCTCCCTGGGACCCATTAAAACTTCCAGAAACTTTGGAGTTGGCTTCTGCCTTGGAGTTCTGGAGAGGTTTCTTCAGCTCCCTCTCAGGGACTGATGTTCAGGGCCTCAGCACAAAGCCCTGAGAGGGTCATTAAAATCCTTGTGCTGTGTCTGTGCTGATGATCTGGGCTGGGCTTCCCATCAATAAACAGTTCTTGGCAACCACGAAGAGCTTAAAAACACATTTCTCTTGATGAGCAAACTCTTTTGCCAGCCCAGCAGGCTGGGGCACTGCCTGCAGCCACCCCGGGCACAGCACAGAGGCACAGAGAGCTTCAATCACTCAGGACTGGGAGGTGCTGAGAAGGACTGGGGAGAATCACTGCCAGCCCTTGGCACAGGAACCTCTGGCTGCAGGACAATGCAGCTGCAGCTCCTGCAGTGATCTCCTCAAGCTGCAACATCCCAATGCCTCCAGACTGTGTGAGTACATTCTCTGATGATCTCTTGTGTAGAGCAGCCAGGGGTGCCCAGGGCTGTGGTGCAGAGCAGGGTCCTGCAGCCCAGGGCGCTGTGCTGGCCCAGGGACTCTGCTGCCTGCCAGGGACAGCTCTCAGCCAGCCCTGGGAGCTGCTGCCAGCACTGGGGGACAAGATCTGGGTGGAAGGAGACAGCTGGTAAGGTGTGGTGTTCTCCTTGTGTGGTGAGGGATGCATTGTTCAGGACTGCTCCCAGCATGAGATTTAACTGCAGAACATTTCCAAGTAGATTACAGGGAGCACAGCAGAGGCAGGGCTGCATAAAAGGAAAATCCTGCTTTTAATCTACCTCTGTGTTGCCTGGATGGAAATTGCACATTATTCATCTCAGTTCAGTGAGAAAAAAAAATTTTCTCTCAGATCCTAATAAACCAGGCAGTGACAGAAATCAGCACAGGGTCCCTTGCAGGCAGCACGTGTGCTTTTCCAGCCTCCTCAGGGTTGCTCTGACATTGCCATCAGAGCCTGCAGAGCCAGAGCTGGCCCTGGGCAGTGCCTGAGCTGGGAGGGTCTGCAGGGCAGAGCTGAGCCCCCAGGGCTGGGCTGGGCTCTGGCAGCACTGGCAGGGCCCAGCCCTGGGCACAGGGAAGCAGCTGCAGGCAGGGACAGCTGCAGGCAGCAGAGCCCTGGGCAGGCAGTGGGGGAAAGTGCCACCAAGCTGTGCTGGGATATTGAAAGTCCTCTCCAAACTGAAATATTCCATGATTACTTTTTTACAGATCCTAACTCCAGCACCAAATGTCCAACAGCAGCTCCATCAGCCACTTCCTCCTGCTGCCATTGGCAGACACGCGGCAGCTGCAGCTCCTGCACTTCTGCCTCTTCCTGGGCATCTCCCTGGCTGCCCTCCTGGGCAACGGCCTCATCATCAGCGCCGTAGCCTGCGGCCACTCCTGCACAGCCCCATGTTCTTCTTCCTGCTCAACCTGGCCCTCACCGACCTGGGCTCATCTGCACCACTGTCCCCAAAGCCATGCACAATTCCCTCTGGGACACAAGGACATCTCCTACCAGGATGTGCTGCTCAGCTCTTTTTCTTTCTGTTCTTCATGCCAGCAGAGTTTTATCTCCTGACCATCATGTGCTACGACCGCTACGTGTCCATCTGCAAACCCCTGCACTACGGGACCCCTGGGCAGCAGAGCTTGTGCCCACATGGCAGCAGCTGCCTGGGCCAGTGCCTTTCTCAATGCTTCATGCACACGCCAATACATTTTCCCTGCCCTGTGCCATGGCAATGCCTGGGCCAGTTCTTCTGTGAAATCCCACATCCTCAAACTCTCCTGCTCAACCCCATTTCAGGGAACTTGGGCTTCTTGCTGTTGTTCTGTTTGTATTTGGTTGTTTGTGTTCATTTTCTCCTATGTGCAGATCTTCAGGGCTGTGCTGAGGATCCCCTCTGAGCAGGGACGGCACAAAGCCTTTTCCACCTGCCTCCCTCACCTGGCTGTGTCTCTCTGTTCATCAGCACTGGTTTGTTTGCCTACCTGAAGCCCCCTCCATCTCCCTCCCATCCCTGGATCTGCCCTGTCAGTTCTGTACTCGTGGTGCCTCCAGCCCTGAACCCCCTCATCTACAGCCTGAGGAACAGGAGCTCAA
>JAJEOU010001568.1:82590-168255 GCA_021534815.1 Acrocephalus arundinaceus | reverse complement strand
CACAGCAGCCTCTGTGCCACCAAGACACTGAGGAGTCCCTTGTCCTGAGGCCCTGGGGCCTCCTGGCACAGCCCCAGCAAGGCTGGGCACTGTCAGCCCCTTGTGCTGCCCTCAGCATCCCCCTCCCATGCCAGTGGCCTCCAGGATGTGCTGGAAGGAGTCCCTGGGGAAGGAGCCTTGGTCAGCAATGGCCCTGGGGGCTCCTTCATGCTGCCAGGGACTGCAGGTTTTTCCAAGGACTTTGGGTTTGGCTTTTGCCTTGGAGTCTCTGAGAGGTTTGTGCAATCCTGGCCTCCAATTCTCTGCTTTAATGAGTCCCTTGAGGCTTTGTCAGTAACAACACTCAGTGGGGCTCATTAATGCTTCATGGTACTAAAAGAGTGTAAAAGAAGGGTTTTTTACACTGACTGACCGTTTTGTGCCATGATGGCCTCTAATAACCTGCTTTAATGAGTCCCTTGAGATTCTCAGTCAGTAACAACACTCCATAGCGTTTTTTTCATGTTTCAAGGTACTCAGGGGTAATTTAAGTACCTTTTTTTGCCACTGAGTGTCTGAGAGAGTTTTTCTGTAATCCTGGCCTCCAATTCCCTCTGCCAAGGAGTCCACGAAGAGACTGTGTTGGGCATGGACATCAGTGGGACCTATGAATTCTGAGGAACACTTTGGGTTTTTCTTCTGACTTTGACTCTTGGAAAGGTTTGTGCAATCTCCTCTCAGGCCCTGAGGTTCCAGGGCTCAGCATCAAATGCACCACGGGGCTCATTAGAATCAGTCAATTCCTTACAAACCATGGTTTTGCCTTGATTTCCCTCTGGACTGGTGCAGTTCACTAGGAAGTCTTTTTTCCTAGTGTTATGGAGAAATATTTCAAAGAGCTTCTAAGAAATCCACATTCCTATTTTCAAGGGAGAATTTTTCTCTTTATAGAAAGGTGATTGCAGGAAGGTTTCCTGTTGCAGTTATGGAGAAATATTTCAAAGAATATTTGCAAGTTTGTATTAATTTTTTAAAGGGTGTATTTTATTACTTTTTTCTTACACAAGAGGTGATTGCAGCATTCAGTGACTGATATTGACCCAGGGTCTCTCCTCAGGAGGTCTGGCCTGCTGAGAGAAAGTGGGCCTTGAGGTCTGACCCAGAGTGGAAAACCTTGCTTCACATTCCCCAACCCCATCCTGTCTCTCCTCACTCATCTGGGAACTGCTTTGCTCAAAGAACTGCCTGCACTCAGAAAAAGAGGGTTTTCTACCTTTTTAAGAAATCTAAAACTCCAAAGTTTCAGACAATCTCCTCAAGTGTGTGCCAAGCCCAAGGTGCCACCAAGGAGGTTCCCCTTCCCCAGGCAGAACCATGCAAGGAATGATTTAGAACACACAGGAATTTCAATAAACCCAATCCAGAGTTGGCTGAAGGCAGAATTAGACCAACTGCTGAAGGACAGACAAGCTTGAACTCCTTGCAGCTCAAAGCTCCAGCTGGGTTGTTGGGAGGTGTGTGAGTGAGGCAAGAGTGAGGGCAAGGGAACTGCAGAGAGCCTGGAGTGTCTGTGCAGCCAGGCTGTGGGGAAGGGCATGCAGGCCTGGCCTGGGCCAGGAGTGAGCTGGATCATCATCCCAAGCTGCCCTGGGCCATTGCAAGGGGCTTGGCCATGGAACTGCACTGAGCCCACTGTGGCAGTGCCTTGCTCAGGGCTGGTGTCAGTGCCCAGAGGCAGAGGGGATCCCTTGCTGGGGGCTTGTGCCATGGCCACCTGCCCTGTGCCGCGCTGGCTGCTCAGGCCCCGCGGAACCAGCAGCAAACGCCACTGCCAGGGCCAAAGGCCAGCTCAGGCAGACAGAAAGGGGCAGGGCTGGGCACTGTTCCCATGGCAGCCTCCTGGGACACCACCCCTGGGTCACCTGGAATGGCAATGCCATGGGAAACCTGGCTCTGGGAAATGCAAGGTTGGACAAAGGTTTTAGTAGGGCCTGTCCCAATAGGATCCAGGGTAGTGGTGGTTCTAAACTAAAGCAAGGGAGGTTCAGATGAGAAAAGATAAGAAGGAAATTTTTGATGGTGAGGTTGGTGATCCAGCAGGACAGGTTCCCAGGGAGGTGGTCAATGCCCCATCCCTGGAAACATTCCAGTCCAGCTGGGACAGGGCTCTGAACAACCTGATCTGCTCAAAGATGTCCCTGCTCATGGCAGGGGTTTGGATGAGATGAGCACTGCAGAGCTCTTCCCATGCAAACCATTCCAGGATTGCATGGGGAGAAGGGGCTGCTCCCTGGACTCCATGCACTGCCTTGACTCCTCCTTGTCTCTGCTGGAGCCCACATGCAGCAGGCAAAGGCAGCCCCTTCTCTGGCCTTTGCTGGCCTGCCTTCCCCAGGGGCTGACAGAGCCAGGCTGGCCCAGGTGACCTTGAGGCTTGCAGGGCTCAGGCGCAGCGGCTGTGCCAGGCTCAGGGCTGAGGTCACACTCTGTGGGCTGGGGCAGAGCCCAGGCAGAAAGGAGCCCTGAAGCAGCAGCAGCAGCTCTGCAGTGCTGGCCACCAGGCCGGGCTGCCAAGGAGGCTTGTGGCCATGGCCTGGGAGCAGCTGCTGCTGCCAAGGTGCCTTTGGTGCCTCAGGCTCTCCCTGGCACAGCTGCCAGCACGGCACTCTGCACTTGTGCCCGAGCCTTCACTGTCTTGGGGCTGGCCTGGGGCTTTTCCTGCAGTGGGATCTGCCCTGTTCTGGCACAGGAGAGGCAGTTCCTGCTGGAGCAGGAGGCTCTGCCTGAATGGGCTCCAACAACTCCAGCAAGGTCTGTTTGCTTGAGAATTGCTTCCTGAGAACTACAACCTAATAATTATTTTATCTCATATACTGTGGTGTAAATAACTCCTTTTTTTAAAAATGTACTCTGTGGTGTAAATAAGCATTCTAATCCTGATCAGAATCGATCATAGCTGTATTTATAGAAATATATCTGGCACGCCACCATTAATCCTATGGGACAAATTGCATTTTGGTTCAATTCCACCTGTCCAGTCTTTACAGATAAACTTTTGATAGAGTTTTGGGCTCAGGATTAGATTCAGCTGCTCCAGTCTCCTCTCTTAGATGGAATTTAAAATGTCTAGGCATCTTGAAGGGTCTGAGATCCATGGTGGTTGTTGGTGTCATTTCTCCACCTCATGACTCAGCAGCAGGAGTTTCTCCAATGAAGAAATCAAGCTTTTACCTGAAGCTCCCACTCTGCCCATGACAGGAACCCCTGGGAGTGTCTTTGGCAGCCTGGGGACTCCTGGGATGTCACCGTGGAGGCCCATGAGTTCCTGTGACAGGTGGGTGCCTTTGCAGCCCAAGGTGCCTGGGATGTCCCATGGAATGGCTGTGACTGCCTCTGAGCACAGGGGCTCTTTAGCATCCCCAGAAAGCCCTGGGAGGTCTCCAGGATTCTCTAGTCCAACTCCTGGCCGTGCACAGGACACCCCAACAATGCCAGCTGGGCCTGGCAGCGCTGTCCAAACGCTGCTGGAGCTCCAGAGCCCTGGAGTTGGACCCTTCCCTGGGAGCCTGTCAGTGCCCCAGCAGCCTCTGGGGAAAAACCTTTCCTCACATCCAACCCAAACCTGCCCGGAGTCAGCTCCAGCCTTCCTCCAGTCCTGTCCCTGGGCACCAGAGGGAAGAGGTTCCCACAGCCCCAGCCAGGGACGCGCTCCCAAGGCTGTTCCAGGGCAGCCAGGGCTGGCACCAGCTGGGATGCTCAGTTTCCATGGGTGGGGTTTGGGAATGGGATTTCCCAATTTGTGCTTCCACTAAAACAGTGACACTGCCCACTGCCCTCCAGCCTCCCATTGAAAGTACAAAAGGCAAAGATCCCAGGCTGCGATAAGAACAATTTATTGGGAACAGAAACAAGATAAGCAACAAATAGGAACAGAAACATTATTGATAACAGAAGCGATAAGACAAATCATACAGAGAGTAAATTAAAACAACACGAACTGGCTCTTCCTTGCCACGTATTTCCTCCTGCCTGGAAAGGAAACCCGTCTCCTTGGGCAGAGAGAGACTCCCTTTCCTAGCCCTGGCAATGACCTGAGATGGGATCAAATAAAATGACAGTGCCATGGCAAAACCCTCACACTGTTAAATCCCACCTCACATCATTGTCAGACGCAGGGAGAGGGACAGGTGTCCTCCCAGAATGAATCACAGGGAAATTTGGGTCAGCAGGGCTCTTCTCAAGGTGGGTCCTTTGATAAGGGAGAACTTGGAGACGCACATGAAGCTGTTTCCTAAGTCAGGGAACTTGCAGGGCTTCCCTTACTGGTGACTCCGTTGGTGTTTGGTCAAGGTAGAGCTCTGGGTGAAGCTCTTCCCACACTGGAGACACTCGTAGGGCCTCTCCCCAGTGTGGATGTGCTGGTGCCCAATAAGTGGGAGTTCTGCCTGAAGCCCTTCCCACAGTCAGGGCAGCGGAAGGGCCTCTCCTCTGTGTGAATGCGCTGGTGCTTGAGGAGATCTGAGCTGGTGCGAAACCCCTTCCCACACTGGGGACACTCATAGGGCCTCTCTCCAGTGTGGATCATTCGGTGGATGATCAGTTTGCCCCTTTGGTTGAAGCCCTTCCTGCATTCCCCACATTTGTACAGCCTTTCCTCAGCGTGGATGTTCTGGTGCTGGATCAAGTGGGAGCGCTGACTGAAGCTCTTCCCACATTCCCCACACTCATAGGGCCTCTCCCCAGTGTGGGTCCTCTTGTGGCAGATCAGGTTGGAGTTGTTGCTGAAGCTCTTCCCACACTCCAAGCACTCATAGGACTGCTCCCTGTCATGAAGCTGCTCATGGGCCACAGGTCTGAGCTCTGGCTCGATCTCTGGCACGTCTGGCGCACGGTGGGTCTTTCCTCTGAGCTCCCTGGGATGGGTTTGGAGCCCTTCCTCCTGTGGGATTCTGGGGCTTTTCCTCCCTGTTGGATTCCTGAGCCATGGAGCACTAAAAACGGCCTCTTCCATGAGGTTCTTCTGAGGGGATTCGTCCTCCCTGGTCTCCATTCTCAGCTCCTTGTCTGGGGGAGAAAGAACAAGGAGAGGATGGAATTTCCTCCATGCCAGAGGGAAGGGGAAGGAGATCCCCCAGCGAATCCTGTAGGAACAGCGTTGGCAGTGGGGTTGTCCAACACCCAGGGCCATGCTGGGCTGGGAGATGGGGCAGGAGAAAGGGGGAAAGGGCAGTGACTTCCTCCTCACCTGCCTGGCTGTCCCAGGGCATCTTCGTCTTCCTTGCAACCTTCTCCTCCATCTGGTCAAGGTTTGGGAATGGGAAATCCTGGTTTGGGGACAAGCAAGGATAGCACATTGAGTTTAAATGTTCCTCTGTCCAATCCCATCTCTAAAGCCACCAGACATCTGGTGCCCATATAAACCTCCCAAACACCAAGATTCTGCCCTGAAATGCCTCCAAGGAATTCCCTATCCCTGGTCTCTCCCCTTTGGTGTTCAAGGATCCCCCTGTCCCAGCTGCTGGGGGTCACGCTTGTATTGAGGGTCCCCATCTACTCAGTCCCAGCCCTCCCCAGGCTGCTGGGAGTCCAGGAATCTGAAAGTTCCCCCTTTTCCCTGTCCCCACTTAGGGATGCTGGGGGATTTTGGGGTTCCTGGGGTCCACTCTCCCCTTTTTCTCTGCGTCAGGGTGCAGTAGGTCCAAGAATTCCCCCCTGATCCTCTCCAGGCTGTTGAGGGTCCCACGAATCACGGCGCTTCCCCTTCTCTGGGTTCCCCCGTTTGGGGTCCTGGGGGACACAGGGCTCTGCTCCTCCAGGCTGCCTCTGCCAGCAGCCACCACTGGGACCCCAAAATGTCCCCCCAAGGGGCATTTTTCACTCAACTTTGGAGTTCTTCATTCTCCAAACGTCCCCTGCCAAAAAAACTCAACCCAGGGAACCCCAAGATATCTGGACAAAGCTTGGGTTGGTAAGAGAGGTGTCTGCTGAGGAAGGCAGGAGTCTCTTTTGAAATAGAAATACAAACCCTCTCCTCCAAATTATAATTTTAAAATTAACATGCTCTCCAGCAAAGATATGGCAATTGGAATAGCAATTCTTTAGTAGGAAACTAAACTAAAAATGCAGTACTCCAAAAAACCAAAAACGCTGACAGAGTCAGAATACAACCTGACACCCGGTTAGGCAGGGTGTTGGTAGCAGTGCAATCAAATCGTGGCTGCAGTCCTCCTGGAGTCACAGATGTGGTTTTGTTGAAGCAATGATCCTGTAGAAGGGTGTAGTTTTCCTCTGAAGATCCAGTGCTGGTGTAGATGGGTCTGGTGTTCCTCTGGGAATCCAGTGGAAACAGGCTGCTTCTGGTGTGTGAAATCTCAGGTTATATCCAGGTAGGAATGCTTGGCTCCTCCCCCTGGGTGGAGCATCTCACAATGGGATGATGGAATTTTATCAGTCATGCAGTGAAACTCGATGGCCCATTAACAGAAGATATCTCCCTGGAGGGAGTGTGGGTGGTGGAAGAGATAAAGAACACTGCCCCACCTGGTTTGAACAGCTGGCCCATTAACAGAAGACATCCCCCCTAGAGTTATGAGAAATGGGTCATGGAACAGTTCTTACTTGGGATCTCCTGTTGGTTTTGTTTTCAAACTGGCACACTGGGGAGAAGTGGGACCATGCTGGGAACTGCTGTGAGCAGGTTGGAGTGACTGGTCTGCACTGTGAGCAACTGGGCATGACTGGGACCGTGCTGGGAGAGACTGGCATCATACTGGGAGTGACTGGGACTAGACATGGGGCAACTGGGAGCAAGTGGATGAAAGTTGGAGGAACCTGGACCAGTCTGGGGGCAAACAGCATCATAATGGGGAATGACTGGCAGTGACTGGGCTCATAATGGGAATGCCGAGGAAACTGGAACCACACAGGGGGCAACTAGGCTGATACTGGGAGCAGCCACAGCTGGCACAGGGACCCCCAAACCCTTTTCCTGGCCACCCCACCTCTCCCAGGCCCACCATTTTCTTTGGCCCTGGGAGCCCTGGACTCCTATTCCTGCCTTTCCCAGCAACCAGCCCCTCCTTCCCATATCACTGAGGACATTTGGGACCCCTATTCCCAGCCATCCTGGGTTTTCCCACCTTTTGATGGGAATGGGGACACCGGGGAACCTTGGAGCTCCCTTTCCTGACTAAATGGACCTTTTTAAGTGCACCCATCCCACATCTACCCACCCCTACCTTCCCCTTTTCTTAATCCTAGAACCCCCAAACCCCCTTCCCTGCTCTCCCAGCTCTCCCTGTTCCCCCTTTTCTTCACCCGTGACCCCCCAGACCCCAAATCTCCATGTCCCCCCAGTTCTCCTCTCCTTGCGGTCCCTGCCCGTGGCACTGTCGGAGCCCGGCCCGGGGTTCCCCCAGTTCCTGTCCATGGGGTCCCTGGATGGGATCCCCTTCCAGCGCCGCCACAGCCAGCGGGGCCGGGCGGAGCCGCAGCCGCCGGGGATGGCGGCCGGAGCCGAGCCGGGATATTGGGATGGTCGGAGCCAGCACAAGGAGCGGCACCGGCACGGGGCCAGCAGGGAGCTGCAGATGCTGCAGGAGCGGCACAGCCAGAGCGGGGCTCAGGGCGGGGAGCCGGGGCTGGGGGATCTGTGGGGCTGCCATGGCACCTGTGGGACTGCAGTGGGGATCCGTGGGGCTGTGCCGTGATCTGGGGCCCTGGGATGTGCATCCATGCTGATCCAAGGGGCTGGGATGAGGCTCTGTGGGTCTCCATCAGACTCTGGGGCTCTGTAAGGCTGGAATTGGGCTCCGTGGAGCTGGGACTCAATTCCGAGGGTCTCCGTGGGTCCAATCCCTCTCCAGGTCTCCACACCTGCTGGAGGTTTCTGGCTGTGACCTGCTGTCCCATGGGAGCATCCGTGGATCTGATCAGCTCAGCTCTGACCGGTGGGAATTCCTCTCCTTCCAGCTGGGATCTGGGGCATTCCTGGTGGCCAATGGTGCTGCCCAGGTCACCAAGAGGTGCTGGGAACAGGATGAGATTGAGGCTGAGGAACGAACAAATCCTCTGGGGCACACCTGCCTGGAATGTCTCTGGAAATATGTCAGATATGGGTGGGAAGTGCTGGAGAGTAAAGGTGGGGAGGGTAGAATTCCCATGGGAATGTGGGATTTGGAAATCTGGGATTTGGGAGGACAAAATTTGGGAACATGGGAATTCCCATGGGACCTCCATGGATGGATGCCACTGCTGTCCCATTCCTATGGGAATTCTGTAGATGGATCTCACTGCCATCCTATTCCCAGGGAATTCCATGGGTAGTTCTCATCCCCATCCCACTGCCATGGAAACTCCAATCCTCTTCCCCCCAAACCCCTCCTGGGGGTTGCCCTGTTCTTTGCTGTCCTCACCCCCCACAAGACTCCTGAGGGCCATTCAACAAAAATGCACCATGACCCCAAAAACCCCCGAGATCTGCAAAACCCTCTCCAGGAACCCCTCATGCATGTTTACACCCAGCACGGTGTCCACATCACCATCATCAGCATCACCAGGTACCCCTGAACCCTTCTGGGACCTACAAACCCCTCTTGGCACCCCCAAATCCTTTCTGGGACCCCCAAACCCTCCCAGGACCCCCCAACCCCACCTGGGACCCCCAAACGCACCAGGGCTCTGTATTGGAATCAACAGGAGTGGTTTTGGCAATTTAAGGGCAGTTATAGCAGGATCCAACAAGTGCGGGGGCTCCTAAAGCAGCTGTCTTGGTTTTGAAAGAAAGTTTTCTGCCAGGGAGAGCTGGAGCTTCCCTTGGAATGGA
This sequence comes from Acrocephalus arundinaceus, assembly GCA_021534815.1. Lineage (NCBI taxonomy): Eukaryota > Metazoa > Chordata > Aves > Passeriformes > Sylviidae > Acrocephalus > Acrocephalus arundinaceus. The sequence goes on along the minus strand of JAJEOU010001568.1, from coordinate 159,452 downwards.
GAATGTCACCCCCCTCACCTCCAAATTATTATAATTTTGCAATTAGGGACTTTCAGGCAAAGGTATGGGAATAGGGGTAACAGTTCTTTAATAGGAATAAAACAACAACAACAACAACAACAACAAAACCACCAAAATACAAATGCAGCTGTACAAAGACAAGCAAGCAAGCAAAGCAGAAATCCTGGAAAAAAATCCTGACAGGGTCAGGGATACGACCTGACACTGTTGGTCAGGGTGTTGGAAGCAGTCATGTCATTGATGAGCCTTAATGGCCCATTAGCAGAAGATATCTCCCTGGAGGATGGACAGGTGGTGAAGGAGATAAGAAATACTGCCACACCTGGTTTTAACAGCTGGCCCATTATCAGAAGGCATCTGCCCCCTTCCCCCTGGAGTTACAAGAGATAAAGAAATATCTGCTTTTACATCAGATGAATACAAATCTCTTGGCTACCCAACCCAAGACACAGTCCCTTCCAGTTGATGCCAGTAACTCCCAATGTGTCCACATTTTCCTCCCAACATGGGCCCAGTAGCTCCCAGTATCCCCCAGTCAGGTTCCACTGCAGTCCCAGTAGCTCCCAGAAACCCCAGTCAGGTTCCATTCCTGCCCATTGCAGTCCCAGTGGCTCCCAGTATGACTCCAGTTGCTCCAGTTGTGGTCTCAGTCTCCTCACCATGGTTCCAGTCCCTTCCAGTTGATGCAAGTTGCTCCCAATGTGTCCACATTTTCCTCCCTACATGGGCCCAGTAGCTCCCAGTAACCCCCAGTCAGGTTCCATTGCAGTCCCAGTGGCTCCCAGGATGATCCCAACAGGACCTGTAGTCACTGCCAGTATGGTTCCAGTCACTCCCATTACAATCCCAGTTTTTCCCAGTCACTCCTAGATACTCCTGGTATTATTCCAGTCATGCCCACAGTGACTCCCTTTCAGTCCCGGTGTGGTTCCAGTCACAGCCAGCACCTTTCCAGTCACTCCCAGTCTGATTCCAATATGATCCCAATCACTCTCAAATGCACCCAGAACTATTCCAGTCACTCCCAGTATGAATCCAGACAGTTCCAGTAGGATCCAAGTTTGACCCCAGCATGGGCACACACTTGAGAAGACTGTCTGAAACCTAGAATATTTGGATTGCTGAAAAATGGGAAGAAAACCCCTCTTTTGCCTGAGTGCAGCCAGTTCTCTGAGCAAAGCATGTCCCAGGTGAGTGAGGAGAGACAGGATAGGATTGGGGAATGTGAAACAAGATTGTCCACATTGGGTGAGACCTCAAGGCACAGCTTCTCTGAGCAGGCAAACCATGCTTAGGAGAGACCCTGGGTCAATATCAGTCACTGAATGCTGCAATCACATCTTCTCTAAAAGGAAAAAACCACCTTGAATTTTGGAATGTGGATTTCTTAGAAGTTCTTTGAAATATTTCTCCATAACTCTAGGAAAAAAAGATTTCCTAATGAACTGCACCAGACCAGAGGAAAATGAAGGCACAGCCATGGTTTGTCAGCACTTGTTTGATCCTAATGAGCCTCGTGGTGCATTTGGTGCTGAGCCCTGGAACCTCAGGGCCTGAGAGGAGATTGCACAAACCTTGCCAGGAGTCAAAGAAGAAGAACCCAAAGTGTCTCAAAGCATTTATGGTTCACTGAGGTCCATACCCAACACAAGCTCCTCATGGACTCCTTGGAGGTCAGAATTGGAGGTCAGGATTCCACAAAATCTTCTCAGAGACTCAGTGTGGGAAGGAATATCAGAAGTACCTTAAAAATTTTGAGTATCTCAAAGCATTAATGAGAACCACTGAGTGTCAATTCAAAGCCTCTCAAGGGACTAATTAAAAGCAGATAATTGGAGGCCAGGATTGCAGAAACCTCTCAGAGACTCCAAGGCAAAAGCCAAACCCAAAGTCCTTGGAAAATCCTGCAGTCCCTGGCAGCATGAAGGAGCCCCCCAGGGCTATTGCTGACCAAGGCTCCTTCCCCAGGGACTCCTTCCAGCACATCCTGGAGGCCACTGGCATGGGAGGGGGATGCTGAGGGCAGGACAAGGGGCTGACAGTGCCCAGCCTTGCTGGGGCTGTGCCAGGAGGCCCCAGGGCCTCAGGACAAGGTGTCTCCTCAGTGTCCTTGGTGGCACAGAGGCTGCTGTGGCCCAGGGCACCAAGCCTTGGCTTCTCTTTGTCCCCACCTGTCATCACTGCCTGCAGTTCTCTGCTCTGCCTGGGGCCTGGGGACACTTTCTGTGTCGTGTCCCTCAGTGGGACCCATTAAAACTTCCAGAAACTTTGGAGTTGGCTTCTGCCGTGGAGTTCTGGAGAGGTTTCTTCATCTCCCTCTCAGGGACTGATGTTCAGGGCCTCAGCACAAAGCCCCAGGAGGGCCATTAAAGTTTTTGTGCTTTGTCAGTGCTAATGAGCAGAGCTGAGCTCATGGCAAACAGTGCAATCCTGGCAACCAAGAAGAGCTTAAAAACACATTTCTCTTGATGAGCAGCTTTTCTGCCAGCCCAGCAGGGCTGGGGCACTGCCTGCAGCCACCCCAGGCACAGCACACAGGCACAGAGAGCTTCAATCACTCCGGGCTGGGAAGGTGCTGAGAAGGGACTGGGGGAGAATCACTGCCAGCCCTTGGCACAGGAACCTTTGGCTGCAGGACAATGCAGCTGCAGCTCCTGCAGTGATCTCCTCAAGCTGCAACATCCCAATGCCTACAGACTGTGTGAGTACAACCTTCAGTATTTCTGGTGCAGGAGGGATGAAATGCTCATGAAGCTCTGACACACTGAGCTTCTGCCTGCTCCTAAATTATTTCTAAGAAAAAGATTTATTTTAAAATGAAAACATTTTCTAAGTCTTTGATTTAATTTCCTAATATTAGATAATGTGAGGAGGGAGAACATATTTTAAACGTATCTTTAATTTTGACAAATCCACGGGGCATCTGAACTCTCAGTGATTAGCAGGTGTACAGAAGATCCCTGATGTGCTTTCAGCCACTCCTCTGCCCATGGACAGCACCAGCATCACCTTTGCTGGCCCCATCAGGCTTAGTCTGATCTGTCCTTTCTCCTGGCTGCAAACAGAACCAGCCCCCAGCCAGTTCCCTGCAAACAGGCAGGGTTCTGTAGGGCCAAGGAGAGTGCACAGAGATTTGGGGTCTGGGAGTGCTGGCAGGGAGAGCTCAGGCACTGGGAAACACCTGCAGGAAGAAAATGCCCAGGAAGCAGAGCGGAAGTGGCAATGACAGAAAAAAAAAACCAGAAATGTTGTGTCAGGGAGAGTTCAGAGATCTCCATAGGAGCCCCTGCAGTGCAGCCCCTCCCTCTGAACAAGCCCCCTCCCTCCTGTCCCCCAGCCAAGCTTCTGCCCTCAGGGCTGGGGCTCCAAGGCGTGCAGCCCCTCCTGTGCAGGCAGAGCTGCAGCAGAGCCATGGGGCCAGAGGGGTATGTGGGGTTCTTAAAAGAAAACTGCAAAACTCTGAAACAGAAATAGGAGTCCATGTGTTCCAGAGGAGGGTGTATGGGAAACAGTATGTATTTTATTTTGGTTGCAGCTATCTCCTCTAACTCTTCACTGTGCTTTTCTCCATGGCAGTGAGCAATGTCCAGAGACAGCAAATGTCCAACAGCAGCTCCATCAGCCACTTCCTCCTGCTGCCATTGGCAGACACGCGGCAGCTGCAGCTCCTGCACTTCTGCCTCTTCCTGGGCATCTCCCTGGCTGCCCTCCTGGGCAACGGCCTCATCATCAGCGCCGTAGCCTGCGGCCACCTCCTGCACAGCCCCATGTTCTTCTTCCTGCTCAACCTGGCCCTCACTGACCTGGGCTGCATCTGCACCACTGTCCCCAAAGCCATGCACAATTCCCTCTGGGACACCACGAACATCTCCTATGCAGGATGTGCTGCACAGCTCTTTATCTGTCTATTTTTTATTGGAGCAGAGTTTTCCCTGCTGACCATCATGTGCTACGACCGCTACGTGTCCATCTGCAAACCCCTGCACTACGGGACCCTCCTGGGCAGCAGAGCTTGTGCCCACATGGCAGCAGCTGCCTGGGCCAGTGCCTTTCTCAATGCTCTCATGCACACAGCCAATACATTTTCCCTGCCCCTGTGCCATGGCAATGCCCTGGGACAGTTCTTCTGTGAAATCCCACACATCCTCAAGCTTTCCTGCTCACAATTTCACCTCAGGGAAATTTGGCTTCTTGCTGTTACTGCCGGCGTATCATTGTGTTGTTTTCTGTTCATTGTTTTCTCCTATGTGCAAATCTTCAGGGCTGTGCTGAGGATCCCCTCTGAGCAAGGACGGCACAAAGCCTTTTCCACCTGCCTCCCTCACCTGGCTGTGGTCTCCCTGTTCCTCAGCACTATCATTTTTGCCTACCTGAAGCCCCCCTCCATCTCGTCCCCATCCCTGGATCTGGCCCTGTCAGTTCTGTACTCGGTGGTGCCTCCAGCCCTGAACCCCCTCATCTACAGCCTGAGGAACCAGGAGCTCAAGGCTGCAGTGTGGAGACTGATGACTGGATGGTTTCAGGAACATTAAACTGCTGGCCAATTTACGAAAATAATTTTTAATAAAAGTCATCTTTGATACTTCATGTTTGTTAATTTGGAGGTTCTATTTGTTCGGTTTTTTGGTTTTTTTTTTTAATCTTGTCCACAAAGAAAGGTTATTGTTTGTGCCATTTCTCAGTTTGTTTCTCTCCACCTTCCCTGTGGCCATAGACAGTGCAAATGTAGAGCTGCACTCCTGGTGGCTTTAAAGGAACTCAAGGATCTCCCAGCCAAGTTTGCTGCAGAGATGCCCCTTTGGTTCCCTTCCCTGCAGCTGCAGCAGCAATGTCTATGTGCAGACCTGGGGGCAGAGCAGTGCTGGCACAGCAGCTGTGCCCAGCAGCAGCAGCAGCAGCCCTTGGTGTTGCCAGTGCTGCTGCCGTGGCCCTGCCCCGCTGCCCTGCTGGCCCTGGTGTTGCTGTAGGGCCTGAGTGCTCTCGGGGCCGGGCACAGTGCTGGGGGTGGCAGTGCCGGGGCTGCAGCAGGGACAGGCCATGGGCACTGCTGGGGCAGCGCTGACACCTCAGGCCAGGGCCTGGGGGCTGCAGGCTCCTTGCCCAGGCTCTCTCCAGAACACTTTGCCCAGGCCAATGCTGAGCACAGAAAAGCCCCGGGAGCAGCCCCAGGCTGGCCGTGGGCAGGCTGGGGGCAAACAGCATGGCTGGGGCTCTGCAAGGGGCCTGGGGGCAACTGGGATCCTACTGGGATCATATTGGCAGCAACTGGGAGAGAGCCTGGGCCCATGCTGGAGGAGACTGGGATCAAAATGGATCATACTGGCAGCAACTGGGACTGCACTGAGGGTGACTTGGAGTGGCTGTGAACAACTGGAATCAGGCTGGACGTAACTGAGGACAACTGGGAATGACTGGGAACATGCTGGGAGTGACTGGGATACACTGGGAGAGACTGAAACCACAGTGGGGGTAAATGGGAGCAACTAGAACCACACTGGATTTTAATGGGAGCAGCTTTGTTCATGCTGGTGTCATACTGGGATCCTACTGGAACCAGACTGGGAGTGACTGCAAAGGTGCTGGCTGGTCCTGGAACTCTGCTGGAGGTGACTGGGAACAGCTGATCTCAAACTGGGAGTGACAGGCAGTCACTCAGGGCATGACTGGAATAATACTGGGAGTATCTGGGAATGACTGGGGTCATACCGGGAGTGACTGGAACCAAACTGGGGGTCACTGGGTCCTACTGGTTTCATGCTGGGAGCCACTGGGATTACAATGGGTGTGAACAGATCCTGAGTGGGGGTTACTGGGAGCTACTGTTGGGAGGAAAATGTGGACACATTGGGAGCAACTGGGATCAACTGGAAGGCACTGGAACCATGCTGAGGGGACTAGGACCACAACTGGGGAAATTGGGATCATACTGGGATCAATTGGGACCACACTTAAGGCAACTGCCAGAACCTGGGATCATGCTGGAGGCAACTGGGAGGAACTGGGAAAGATTGGGATCATTCTGAGGTAACCAGAACCTTACTGGGATATACTGGGATATACTGGCAGTGTCTCTAACCATACTGGGGATACAGGTACCACATTGGGAACTGCTGGGACCATGCTGGGGAAAACTGGGAGTGCATGTGACCATGCTGGGAGGGACCGGGACTATTCTAGGGACAACTGGGATCATACTGGGAGGAACTGGGAACAGTTGGAACTATTCTGGCAGCAACTGGGATCATAGTGGGATCCCAGTGGGAGCAGTTGGGTTCATGCTGGTTGAGACTGGGGTCACACTGAGAGTGACTGGACTCCTACTGGGATTGACTGGGAGTGGCTGTGAGCACCTGGAATCACACTGAAAGCAACTGGGAGGAAGTGGGAATGGCTGGGAGCATGCTGGGAGTTACTGGGATATACTGGGGGAGCCATGAGGATCATACTGGAGGCTACTGGGGTCATGCTGGAATTGACAGGGAGAAACTGGGATCACACTGGAGGCCACTGGCATCATTTTGGGAGTGACTGGCAGCAGACTGGGATTATAGTGGGTGTTAATGGACCCTAACTGGGGGTTACTGGGAGCTACCAGGCCCATGCCAGGAGCCAAATGTGCTCACAATGGGAGCAACTGGGAACAACTGGGAATGACAGGGTGCATGCTGGTGATAACTGGATGTACTGGCAGTGACTGGGATTAAACTGGGGGCAACTGAATAAAACTGGTGTTGGGGGTTAGACTTGTTTATCCTTTTCACCTATAGAATTTTTTCCCAAGGGTTGCAAGGCAACTGATTGCCGGGTACTTATGAGTGCTCAGGTGAAAACAAAGCATAGAAGCTGGCACTTGGCTACACCCTTTGTCTCTGGGAGTTTCCCCCCGAGGGGTGGTGGGGGGAGAGAAAGACGGGGCTGGGGGGGGGGCAGCTTCACTTTTTGGTGTGGTCTGTGTCGGGAGCGGACGGGGGCTGCCGTTGCTGCGTGAGTTTCTCACGGCACCACCGGGATCTGATCCCGGAGAGAGAGAGCTACTATCATCTGCTCGTGTGCCCGGATCCGGATTTCTCTTTTTTTGCTGCCCTGCTGGACCTGCCTCGGCTGGGCATCCTGTCCCACTGCCTCGTTGCTGTTTTGGAGCTGCACTGCACCGCGGGCCCGCACTGGCCTCCCTGCCAGACCCCTTTGCCTTCTAGTGACTACGGACGGAGCTCTGAACTTCATCTGATCCACCAGCCCGGGATTCCCCACCGTTCCAGCTTGGTACTTTTCTTTGGAGTCCCCCAGAGACCAGACTGCCCCGGGTTTTGTGGGACCAAGCTCCATCAAGTCCCCTGGTTCTGTTTTTCGCTATTAATTGCTGTAGTTGTTGTTTTTTGTTTGCCCTGTTATACCTATTAGTAAAGAACTGTTATTCCTATTCCCATATCTCTTCCTGAGAGCCGTTTTAATTTTCGAAATTATAATAATTTGAGGGAAGGGGATTTGAATTATCCATTCCAAGAGAGGCCCTGCCTCTCTCTAGCAGATACCTGTCTTCTTTCAAAACCAAGACAGATTTTGGCGCCCAACGTGGGGCTTGAGGGCATTGAGAGAAAAAAGGGAATAACAGTTCTTAAGTGACCTAATTTCTTGTTCATTCTTGTTCACTGGATATAGAAACCTTGATAGGTAACGCCATGTGGTCTAACTTATCCTGGTTCAGGTGGCATGTGGTTGTGGCTTTATTTTGCCCATTTGCAGGCCCTTACCTAAACATGGGCCCTATAACAAAAGCTACTGTGGCTGCTATCCAGTTTGTTTTATGGGCTGATAAGGTGAGGAATTCACTGATTTTTAACTTGCTCTGGACAGCAGGCACGTGGATACGTGGCTATCACATACTAAGTGGGTGTATTTCGGGTTACTTTAAGAATGGTACTTTCTGTGAGGAAATGACAGTGAGAGAGGTTTTCCAGACCTTTAGCCAGTTCCTTATGCCTACTCCACCAGCTTTTGAAGAGTTCAAATTTCCTCTAGAAACTAACCAAATGTTGCTGATGATCCTAGCTTATTTAGCTTTCAAAGATAAGGTGAGGTCAATTTGGAGCACTGCACAGACTAGGGATATTGCTGTGGCGCCTGACACTGCCCCAGAGGCTAGAAATACTGCTGTAGGGCCTGATACTGCCCCAGAGACTAGATATACTGCTGTAAGGCATGATACTGCCCCAGAGGCTGAGAATGCTGCCATAGAGCCTGATACTGCCCCAGAGACTGGGGATGCTGGCCCACTGCCTGACCCTGCCCCGCAGCCCATCCCAGAAATGAACCACCCCAGTTGGGTGGGGGTTCTAGTGAAAGAGATACGTGAGATGAGCCAAGTGCTGAAAGAATACACTTCCCCAGCTGGTGAGAAGCCCTCCCCTTGCCCTGAAAAGGGAGAATCCGATAGTGCAGCAGTGGAACCCACAGAGGTTACAACCATCCAGGTTCCAGCTGAACCACAGGACCAGTCACAACCAGCTGCAGTTGCCCCTGTAGAAACAAAGAAGTATAAGATGAAATCAGAGCACTCAGGTAATAAAGATAAGAAAGGAGGGCCCTCACAGCCCACAGGGGAACCAGAGGTTGAGATTACCATCGAGTCCCTGACTTATGAAAGCCTACGTAATCTGCAAAAAGATATTGCACGACGGGGACGTGAGGCTTATACAACTTGGTTACTTCGGGTTTGGGACCTTATAGGTACAAGCGTGCAACTGGATGGTGGTGAGGCAAGGAACCTGGGACCCTTGACCCAGGACTCAGGGGTGAATCAAGTATTTGTAAGGGAGCAAGGGCCCCTTCCCCTCTGGGAGCAACTTCTAATGAGTGTAAGGGAGAGGTTTGTCCACAGAGACAGAATGCAGGAGCACCACCATAGAAGTCAGTGGAAGACCCTTGAGGAAGGGATCCAACAGCTGAGGGAAGTGGCCATATTAGAGGTACTCTTTGGGAGAGGTGGACAGCATGACAATGACCCTGACAAGGTCAGGTGCACAGGGCAGATGTTGTGGAACCTGGCAAGTAAGGGGCCATCTCAATACACCACCTTCATTGCAATGATCAATCCTGATAGCAACCGGGAGACAGTGGGTTCTGTCGCCAGCAGGCTCAGAAATTATGAGAGCATGGTCAGTGGCCCAATGCAGGCTCAGGTCTCTGCTGTGATTAAGGAACTCAGAGAAGAGATGAGTGAGATGAGGGAGGAGATGAGGAGGAACAGTTCCCATGCAGCACCGGTGCGAGTCACAGGCCCCAGAGCCAGAGCCCAACGCCCTCCAGCTAGAGAGAGAGGATACACCCCAAGGGCTGACCTGTGGTTTTTCTTGCGTGACCATGGGGAAGACATGGGAAGGTGGGATGGAAAACCCACTTCTGCCCTGGCAGCACGGGTGCGTGAGCTCAAGGAGAGAAACACTCACCGAGGGGGTCCCACTAAAATGAAAGTAGCCTCAACCTCCCAGGACCGAGCCACCAGGTATTATAGAAGTGAAGATGATATGTCAGATCCCCTTGAAGGAGCCTCTACAATGTATGCCCAGGAAGGGAATAATAACCAGTGCTAGAGGGGCCCTGCCTCTAGCCAGGGAGAGGCACGGGAAAACCGAGTCTTTTGGACTGTGTGGATTCGATGACCTGGCACATCAGAGCCACAGAAATATGAAGCTTTGGTAGATACTGGTGCGCAGTGTACCCTGATGCATTCGGGACATGTGGGGGCAGAACCCATTTCCATTGCTGGAGTGACAGGGGGATCACAGCAACTGACTCTGGTGGAAGCCGAGGTGAGCCTTACCAGGAAGGAGTGGCAGAAACATCTGATTGCAACCGGCCCAAAGGCCCCGTGTATCCTGGGCACTGACTTCCTCCGGAATGGGTATTACAAAGACCCTAAGGGACTCAGATGGGCTTTTGGAATAGCTGCTGTGGAGGCAGAAGGCATTAAGAAATTGAACACCTTGCCTGGACTGTCAGAGAACCCATCTGCAGTAGGACACCTGAAAGTAGAAGAGCAACACGTACTAGTTGCCACCTTGACAGTGCACCACCGGCAGTATTGGACCAATCGAGATGCCGTGATCCCCATCCACAAGATGATCCAAGAGCTGGAGAGCCAAGGGGTGGTCAGCAAAACCCACTCACCCTTCAACAGCCCCATTTGGCCTGTGCACAAGTCTCATGGAGAGTGGAGGCTGATGCTGGACTATCTTAAATGGCTTAAATGAAGTGACTCCACCGCTGAGCGCTGCTGTGCTGGACATGCTGGAACTCCAGTATGAGCTGGAGTCCAAAGCAGGAAAGTTGTACGCCACTACTGACATTGCTAACACATTTTTATCCATTCCTCTGGCTGCAGAGTGCAAGCCTCAGTTTGCTTTCACCTGGAGGGGCGTGCAGTACACCTGGAACTGACTGCCCCAGGGGTGGAAGCACAGTCCCACCATCTGCCACGGACTGATCCAGGCTGCACTGGAAAAGGGTGAGGCTCTAGAACATCTGCAGTACATCGATGACATCATTGTGTGGGGGAACACAACATGGAAGTGTTTGAGAAAGGAGAGAAGATCATCCAGATTCTCCTGGAAGCCGGCTTTGCCATCAAGAAGAGCAAAGTCAAGGGACCTGCCCGAGAGATCCAGTTCCTGGGAGTAAAGTGGCAAGATGGATGGCGTCAGATTCCCATTGAAGTCATCAATAAGATCACCGCGATGTCCCAACTGAGCAGCAAGAAGGAAACACAAGCTTTCCTAGGTGCCATAGGCTTTTGGAGAATGCACATTCCCGAGTACAGCCAGATTGTGAGCCCTCTCTACCTGGTTACCTGAAAGAAAAATTTCCACTGAGGCCCTGAACAGCAGCAAGCCTTTGCCCAGATCAAGCAGGAGATTGCTCATGCAGTAGCCCTTGGCCCAGTCAGGACAGGACCGGGGTGAAGAATGTGCTCTACTCCACAGCTGGGAACAATGGCCTGTCCTGGAGCCTTTGGCAGAAAGTGCCTGGGGAGATTCGAGGCCGACCACTGGGATTCTGGAGCCGAAGCTACAGAGGGTCTGAAGCCAACTATACTCCCACGGAGAAAGAAATCTTGGCCGCCTATGATGGAGTTCAAGCCACCTTGGAGGTGATTGGTACAGAGGCGCAACTCCTCCTGGCACCCTGACTGCCTGTGCTGGGGTGGATGTTTAAAGGAAAGGTTCTCTCTACCCACCATGCCACTGACGCCACATGGACCAAATGGATTGCCCTCATCACTCAGCACACCCGTATTGGAAACCCAAATTGCCCTGGGATTTTAGAAATAATTACAAACTGGCTGGAAGGTGAAAGCTTTGCTCTTACAGATGAAGAGGAGCAGGGACAAGTGACATGTGCTGAAGAAGCTCCACCATATAACCAACTGCCAGCAGAAGAAACACGCTATGCTCTTTTCACTGACGGTTCCTGACGTATTGTAGGGATGAAACGAAACTGGAAAGCAGCCATATGGAGCCCTACCTGACAGGTTGCACAAGCCACTGAAGGAGAAGGTGGATCAAGTAACCTTGCTGAACTCAAAGCCATTCAGTTAGCCCTGGACATTGCTCAAAGAGAGAAGTGGCCAAAGCTCTACCTCTGCACTGATTCGTGGATGGTGGCCAATGCTCTGTGGGGTTGGCTGGAAAGGTGGAAAAAGGCCAACTGGCAGCGTCGGGGAAAACCAATCTGGGCTGATAAGAGATTGAGCATCTTGAGTTTCACCCAGAGCAAGGACTTCCTCAATTTTGCCATTGTTCTTTGGAGCAGCGAGGGGTTTTGTGGTTTCATGTTATTAATGTTCGTGCTTGTGGGCACTTTGTTAAAGAAATAGTTTTTTTCCACTCTTCTGTGAGGAAGTTCTTTTTCAGACCAGTTGGGGGAGGGGCCATTTGGGTTTGCTTCCCAGAGGGACCCTATTTGGGAGATTTCTCCCAAATTTGCCCTAAACCAGAACAAAGTTCAACTAAGCACAAATCATCAGCTTTGATAGCAATGGGATTCAAAGTCACTCTGACTAAATTCAAATGGGCTGATTGAAGTATACTGCAAATTACTCTAAATTAGATATTCCTCCTGGCTACTATCAGGAATAAAAGGAATATCTCTCTGTAAAACTGGGCTTTTAGTTAATTTAAAGCTCTGAAATGGAAAATCAGGAAATAGCCAGTGATGCCTTTGCTCTTGCTGCTGCAGACATGGCATTGGATTTTCTTTCAGCCTACTCAGCTGGCCCTCTACACTCTACTGCCACAGGCCAAGCTCACAGCTTGCTGCACAATTCTTAAACACCAGGAACATCAAATGTTCCTTGCTCACTCACCTTAGGATCAGCACGTCTGAGTACATGGGTCAGGGGATCCGCAGTGGGCAAGAGAAAATGAAGCAGATTCTTGGAGAAAACTGGAAAGAATCCTAGCATTTTTTGAATATTCTCCAAGAAGGTCTCCCAGTCTACATTTTTAAAGTTGTCCCGCTTGACCCAGGAAACGGAGGAAATGACAGACTCTGCTGCCACAGACTCTCCCATGGAGGGAACACAACCTCTGCAAGTTCCCTTGCAAATGCTGCCCGCAGAGCCCTGGCTACAGACACCTCCTTTTGAGCTGAACGTGTTGAAAGGAGCTTTAGCCAAGTGGCATCCAAATGGTCTTTCTGTTTCCAAATCAAGTCAGTCACTAAGAAAGAGCAGGAACACATGCAAAAGCCAACTTAGGTTACACCCAGGGAAAACCTCTACTTACGTGCCAGGTTAGTCAAGTAAAAGCAATTATTAAAAATAATGATAAAATATTATAAATTAAAATAAAAGATCTTAATGATATAAAAATAAAATATATTTAAAAATATTTTCTTTATTTTTTTAAATAGCGATAAGCATTGCCATAAACAAAGTAAACTGCAGCAGCGAGTTGCTTAATCCTTGTGGCACTGCTGTGCAAGTTTGCAATTTCCGAGACTGCAAGCAGTGCAAGTAAGGGTAGAGATCAGAGCTGTTTCCTGCTCTCTAGATCCTCTATATCCTCCATGTCTGGGTACGAAGCAAAGGTCTCAGAGAAGGCTCTCTCTTACAGAGGTCTTTATTCCTCCAGGTGTTACAGGAGAGAGAGAGCGAGAAGGGTCCTGTGCTTAACATTTAAACCAGGGGGCAGAGGGGTGGGGCAGGTGGGTGATTGGCCCCAGGTTAACACAGGGCAGGGTCAGGAAAGGGGACAAAGGGATGGGGGAGGGGAAAATCTGGGGTAAACCAGACACCAGGCACTGGGGGGTGGATAACAGGAGCAAACCATAACTTACCAAACCTCTCAAAAACCCACCACCATATCTCCCTCTTTTCTATTTAATTTTGAAGGGAAGGAGGGAGGAGACAAACTCCTTAAACTGCTCTCTCTGCCCTCTTCCACCATCTCTCCACAGCAGCCACAGTTACATTGGAAGGGGCCTTTTTTTCTTAGTACACCTTGTAATGACTCCTTTTGGAGTCCTAAAGGCTGTGTAAATTAAAATGACAACCAGAACAGCCAGTCAGACATCCTTTACAAATGATGACATTCCCCCTGGCAACCCTTGCTCTTTAAAGATGCTCTCCAGCCAGTCTCCTGCTCCTCACTTGATTTCCCCCATCATGCCTTTCATTTTCTGCATGGAGTTCTGGATGCTCTGTATTTTGCTGGATAGATTGAAGCAGTGCATCCCTTGAGTGCCATCAAATTCATGTCCCTGTCCTAGTGACTGAGTCAGAAGCAACAGCAAACACAGGAGTTCTGGCCTCATCTTGGGGGTCAGGAGGATGCTCTTAAAAGAAATCTAAAAAGAACATACACAGGTAAGCACAGTTTAACACAATCTATTTAGGGCACTGAGTTAGGGATAACACGGGGTTTGGGTTCCCCACTTCCTTTGCACCACTGCCTAGAAGAAGCAATTGCCACATCATCGGGTCAGGAAGGTGGAATTGGGGCCACATTCTGGGCCTTCTTTTCCCTGGGTGGAACACAGGGTTTGACCCATTTTTGTGTAACCCATTTCAGACCTGTGGGGGTGGATATGCAGGCGTATCCTCACCCCCAAGTGACCAAATCAAAAGGCCCCCGGACCTTCCAAGTCTCAGGGTCCTTCACCAGGACCTGTGGTTTCCTCTCAAAATTCAACAAATGATTTTGATTGAAGTGCCCAGCTACAGGTGGATTAAGGTTTTCCAATGAACAGTTAAGGACGTTCATGGTAAACAGAGCCTTACCAAGTCCTTGTTGTGGACTGCTTACCCTGACATCTCCTCTCTGCTGTCCCAAGGTCTTCTTCAATGTCTGGTGAGTTCTTTCTATCACTGCCTGGCCAGTGGGGGAGGACGGGATCCTCCTGTTATGTTTCACCCCCCACTCTTGCAGGAAACCATCAAATTCCTTGGAAACATAAGCTCGACCATGATCAGGTTTGATCTCTTTGGGGATCCCCAGCGTGGAGAAGGCCTGCCCAAGGTGTTTCTGTGCATCTCTGGTCTTCTCCCCTGTGTGGGCTGAGGCATAAACAGCACCAGAGAAGGTATCAACTGACACATGAACATATTTGAACCTTCCAAACTCAGGAATGTTTGTGACATCTGTCTGCCACACCTCACAACTGCCAAGCCCTCTGGGGTTGACCCGTGATCCCAGTGAGGGTAAGGAAAACTTTTGGCAGCTTGGGCATGTGTCTATGATGGCCTTGACTTGGTCCCACCTTAGGTGGAATTGGCGCACCAGGCCTGGGACATTCTGATGGAATTGCTGATGGCTGAGTTTGGCCTGCTGGAAAATGTTAGGTAGGCCACCCAGCTGCACAGGAGCAGCTGGGGCATCTGCTCTGAGGTTACCCTCTGTGCTGAAACCAGGAAGGTCAGTGTGTGATCTCACATGCATAACGTAGTAAGGATGCTCTCTGTGGGAGACTGGGTGTGTCAGCTCTGAGAGCAGCTTGAAAATGGCCGGATTTGAGACTTCTTTGAGAACTGCATTCTCTGCTCTGGACACTACCCCTGCTACATATGCTGAATCAGTAATCAAAATAATGGGTTCTGAAAGCTTCTCAAAAGCCCTGGTGACTGCAGCCAACTCAGGCACCTGAGGTGAACCTTTGACTACCTCGATGTCAGCCTCCCCCTGCTGAGTTTGAGGATCCTTCCAAGTCACCACTTACTTGTGTGACCCTCCGTTTTCATCAGTAAAAATTGTCAGAGCTTTGAGAGGTTTGTGGCTCTGTTTCTCTTTTGGAATCAAATTAAATTCTGAATGAAATCATTTGTGGCCCGGGCAATGGATTGAAATTTTCCCTGGGTAGCTATCCAGAGCAAACTGCAACATCTCATTCTCACAGAGCAACTGCTCCAAAACCTCCTTTGTTAACCTTCCAGCTGACAATTTGATTGGCACAGGAACGCATGCAAACTCACACCCTGCCAGCAGTCCCATCCTGACCCTTGCTTTGCTGAGCCTTGATAAGCTGAGCCATCAACTCCTGTGGTTTAGTGATACTTTTGGACAGCTGATGACTTAGGAACACACATTCTATGATCAGGTGGGGGTACTTCTGGTCCTTGTCCCACTGAAAAATCAGCCCATGCAAGTGTGGCAGTTTGCACAAAATGATGACATTAAATGGAAGTTCTGGCTGGCAGCGATGGGCCTGCCGGCTGGACATTGCTGACTGAACCCTCTCCAATGCCTGCCGAGCCTCCTGAGTCAGAGCCCTTGGAGAATCCAGCTCGTCTCCCTCCTTTAACAAATTGAAGAGAGGGGCTAGTTCCTCCATAGTAAGCCCAAGCCAGGGCCTGACCCAATTCAAAGATCCACACAGCTGCTGGAGATCCTTCAAAGTCTCAGGTCTCTCACTGATTACCAACTTCTGGGCTGTTCTGGTCCAGTTGGCAATCTCAAGCCCGAGGTATTTCCAAGGTGGCAGTCTCTGCACTTTTTCCTGCTGCAACTCAAATCCCGCAGCGACCAAAGCAGTGATAGTCTCATCCAGAATTTGTGTAAGTCCATTGTCACTGGGGGCACACACAAGCACATCATCCATATAATGAAGGATGACGGCCTCTCCAGCCTTGGCACACACCGGGGACAGTATTTTGGCCACATACCACTGGCAAATACTTGGTGAGTTCTTTAACCCTTGCAGCAAAACTCTCCAGTGGTGACGCTTCATGGGTGCCTCCCTGCTGATGGAAGGCACAGAGAATGCAAACTGCGGGGCATTGGCTGGATCCAGGGGAATATTGAAAAAAACAATCTTTTATATCAATGACAGCCAAATTCCAAATTTGGGGGAGCATTGAAGGGGATGGCATACCTGGCTGAAGTTACCCCATGCCCTTGATGACCTTATTAATTTTTTGCAAATCTTGGAGGAGGTTCCACCTGTCCTTCCCTGGCTTTTTGATCACAAACATCTGAGAATTCCAGGGATTGTTAATTCGCACAATGTGACCTTTAGCAAATTGCTCCTCCATGAGTTCTCTGTGTGCCTTCAATTTCTGTTTGTTCTGTGGCCACTGATCCTCCCAAACTGGGGTATTCATCAGCCAATTTAGTTTTTGGAAGGGGCGCTCCTCAGTGGAGGCAATTAAAAATCTTTTGGGTTTTTTGGGATTTCTAGTTTAACTCCCCACTGGGACATGGAATCTCTTCCCCACAAGGTAAATTTGGAACCTAGAACAAACAAAGAAGCCAATTTCCCATCTGGTCCCTCAATTGGCACAATGCTCTTGGATTGTTTTGCCAATTGTGCCCCCCATACCTGTAACCTTACCAGCCACGGGTTGCAACTCCCAATGTTATGGCCACTTGTGTGGTGGTATGACTGTCACATCTGATCCTGTGTCCATCATTCCCTGGAGCTGGACAAAATTCTCCTCCCTCTTGAGCCCACAGCAAATTATGGGTTTGTTTTCTCCCACCATTTCTGTCCAATAGACCCAAAGGTCCAGACCATCCTAGGGCAGTTTGGGCAGTGGTATGGCCTGGGCAATGACTCGGCCCTTTGGTAGGAAGAGGGCAGGATGGACACAACGTGCCAAGAGAGCTCATTGCTCCAGATCTGATGGCAGAAGTCCTGGACTAATCTTGATCTCAGAGGGATTGTGCTTAGAATCCCTGATAACAAGGCACTTACTATCAGTCTGCTGTAGGTTGGTCACGTGTCCAGGGTCAACGGTGACCACTTGCCAGTCTGGTGTTGAAAGGCAAACCTGTTGTTAACTCAAGCCTAAATGGCTTCCATATCCTCTTGGTTGTTCTCAACCCTGAGGGTTCCTTAGGGTCCCATACCTTCCCAGAATTGGTTTGCCTCACAACCCCAAAAAGTCAGTGGCCTGTCCCATTTTTCTCATCACGTGGGAGAAGCTCATGCTCCTCCCCTAGTTTTTTGGAACTGGAATGTTCCCTTTCGCCCCCTCCATCATTGCTCCCACCAGTGTGTGTGATGTTTTATTCTTAAAGGCACAAAAGCACATCACATGTCCCTCCCACCCACACTGGAAACATTTGACCCTCCCAGCCACTGGTGGTCCAGCTGGAATGGTGGCTGGTGCTGCAATCCGGCCTCTGAGCCCAGACCCTTTCCGCTGTTCATCTGGGTCCCTTATGGCTCACTTGGTGCAGGTCTCAGTGAGGAGGTCCAGGGTTGGAGGTGGAGCAACCAGAAGCCCAGAGATGATCCTCTTGCAGACATCATTGGCATTGCTTTGGGCCACTTCCAGGCACCAAGTGGCTTTGTGCCACTTCCAGGATCATCTTCTGTTGCATCTCTTGGTCCTCTCTCTGGTTTTCCACCACTGCATGAAGTCTATCTATAAAATCTAGGAAAGGCTCAGAAGGAGATTGTTTAATTGAGATAGAACTCTGCCTAGGATCTTTAGTGGGCATGATCTGAAATGGCCTTTTGGCAGCATCCTTCACATGATTTAACACATGAGGGGTTACTGGGTTACACTGGGTTTTACTGGTTTGTACTGGGATGGGGTGCTGGGGGTTACTGGGTTATACTGGGATATACTGGGAGAGGGAGCAGCATATGAGTGCGTGCCCCCTGCTAGTGGGGAGGACTTGGTAGCCAACTGTGAGTTATACTGGGATATACTGGGATGGGATGCTGGGAGTTACTGGGTTATATTGGGTTACACTGGTTTGCACTGGTTTATACTCATTTGTAAAGGGATGGCATGCTGAGGGCATTGGTTTATACTGGGTTATACTGGGATGTACTGGGTTATATTGAGATGTACTCATTTATAGTGGGATGGGGCTTGGGACCGACTGGGAGTGATTTCAGGTTGTGCTGGCCTTACTGGTTTATACTGGGAGCTGCCCCTACAGGGCTCAGGGGATCGAGGGTGGCTCCCAGTGCTTACTGGTTTATACTGGTCCCCTCCCAGTATAAACCTGGTAAAAATGGGAGCCCCAAGTCCATACTGGAAGGCCTTAGACCCGCCTTTCATGGGTAGACCTGATGTCCCCAAATCCCCATTGGCTTGAATGGGTAGGCCTGATGTTCCTAAATCCCCACTGACTTCAATAGGGTAGACGTGGTGCCCCTAAATCCCATACTGGGAATGGGTTTGGGTGCATTAACCCTTAAACGTTTATATTGGGAGCTGCCATCTCAGGTCACAGGGGCTTCGAGACAGCTCCCAGGGCTTACTGATACTGGTGCCCTCCCAGTCCACTCCTGGGACCACCAACAGGAACTGGTGGCCAGGAAGGACCCTGAGGCCAAGCTGGCCTTTGCCAGAGCCCTGCTGAGCCGTGACTTCTCCAACTTCTTGGCCTGGCACCACCAGCTGTGGCTCCTGGCTCCCACCAGGAACTGCAGGAAGGGCGAGGCCAGGATGCTGCCCCCTGAAATGTGGAAGGAAGGTAAAAGATTCTCCTGGAAAAATTCCCAGAATTTTGGTGGGATGCTATCCCCAAAATTCTCCACTCCCTTGTTTGATGTTGATCTCTGTTGGGTTGGATGGGTAGATGTGGTGTCCCAAGAATTCCCATTGACTTCAATGGGTAGACCTGCTGTTCCAAAAATCCCCATTGACCTTTTTGAGTAGACCTGCTGTCCCTGAATCCCCATTGACTTCAGTGGTAGACCTGATGTCCGTACAGTTGTAATGGATAGACGTGGTGTCCACAGA
The DNA here is from genome assembly GCA_021534815.1 of Acrocephalus arundinaceus. Classification (NCBI taxonomy): domain Eukaryota; kingdom Metazoa; phylum Chordata; class Aves; order Passeriformes; family Sylviidae; genus Acrocephalus; species Acrocephalus arundinaceus. The sequence goes on along the minus strand of JAJEOU010001568.1, from coordinate 140,233 downwards.
TCACCATTTCCATTGATGGGTAGACCTGTTTTCCTGAAATCCCCATTTGTTTCAATGGGTAGGCCTGGTGTCCTAAATCCCCCCAACTGACTTCAATGGAGCTAGACCTGATGTCCCAAGATTCTCATTCACATGAATGGCAGGACCTGATTTCCTAAACTCCCCACATTAAGGAGGAGACCTGGTGTCCCACTGAGCCCATTGGTTTCAGTGGGTAGACCTGATGACCCAAAATCCCCATTGTTCCTAATGGGTAGACCTGATGTTCCTAAAATCCCTCTTGTTTTTAATGGACAGCCATGGTGTCCCTAAATCCCCATTGGTTTCAATGGGTAGACCTGATGTCGTGAAACTCCCATTAATGCCTGGACTGAATTTTCCAAATTCCCCAACTTAGTGGCTAGACCAGGTGTCCCAAAATTCCCTTTGATTTTAGTAAGGTAAATCTGGTGTCCTTAAATCTGCTTTGCCTTGAATGGGTAGACCGGGTTTCCCAAAATCCACATTGCCCTTAATAGACATGGTCTCCAAAAAATCCCTATTGATTTTAAATGGTAGACCCCATGTCCCCAAATCTCCATTAGTTTCATGGCTAGACCTGATGTTCCTAAACATCATTGGTTTCATCATTGGTAGACTTGTCCCTAAATCCTCATTGCATCAAGAGGCTGGACCTGTTTGCCCTAAAAATCTCCATTGGGTTCAATGGGTAGACCTGAGCCCCTACACACCTGGGTGCCCACATTCAGATCTCGGGGTGTCCCCTGGCTGCCCCCCTGAGATTTTGGGGTGCCCCCTTTGCCCCTCCCCAGAGCTGGAGCTGGTGCAGAACGCCATCTTCACTGACCCCACGGACCAAAGGGCCTGGGTGTACCTGTACTGCATCCTCTCCTGAGATAACTCAGGGCTCCCTCCAATCTCTGGGGCCTTCCCCTGGAGTTTTGGGGTGTCCCCTGAACTTTGGGGTCTCCATCCACAGTGCCCCTGCTGCTGAGGGACATCTGCATTCATGCTGACTGGGAGGAAGCGACGGTGGCCATCATCTTCTCCCAGCCCATCAGGTTGAGTGGGGACACCTGGGAACCCCCAAAAAATCACCTGGTTACACCTGGGTACTTCCCCAAATCACCTGAGTACCCCCAAAAATTATCTGGAAACCCCCCAAAAGTAATCTGGATACACCTGGCTACCCCTAAAAATCTTTGGGCCCCACCAAACTAGTGGTTGTGAAACCCATTGCTTTGGCTGGGTAGACCTGATGTCCCTAAATCCCTCTTGACTCTAATAGGTAGACCTGGTGTCTTATTTATCCTTTTTTACTTGAACGGGTAGACCTGGTGTCCTGTGTACCCCCATTTATCCCTATTTACCCTTCCCAGTGCTCCCAGTTTGCCCAGTTTCCCCCTTTCCTCCCTCCCAGTGCTTCCAGTTCTCCACCAGTGCTTTCAGTTCCTCCCCCAGTGCTTCCTCTTGGTCTTCCCCAGTGCTCCCAGTTTAACCAGTAACCCTTCCCAATCAAGCCCTATTAATGCACAGCCCTGGTGTCCCTAAATCCCTGTTCTTTCATTGGGTAGACCTGGTGTCCTGTGATAGTTGGACTAGGAGAAAATAAACAGTAAAACAGGCCTGATCTTTAAAAGTTACAAACATAGTTTGTTTACACACTCTAAAGAATAAAGGGAAAAATAAATTGAAACTTCAAAACACTTCCCTTTCTCCTACAAACTGTTCACTTTCCCATAAGCAACATAGAGAGACAAAACTATGATTTCCAGTCACTTTCAACTATTTAAACATTATCTCTCATCACCTTGGAAGAGGAGTCTCTCTGGAGTCCATGAAGACATTCGCCACAAGAAACAGTCTGGTGGCTCCCAATGTCACAAACCTGCAACCACCTGGAATTTTGCAGATTGTGCCATCTCACCCATGAGCAGCCTTTCTCTTGGCTACTCATGGACCTCTCAGCATATTTGGGGGTATTTGTTTAAGAATGTTTTTTTAGTATTTCACAAAGATTCTCTTCTATCTTTAAAATCGTCTCTCTCTCAAGAGACCTCCTTTTACTAGAGCTAAAGGGCCAAATCTGCATCTCAGACAGCTGAGACCTCTTTTTATCCCAGGAGCTGGGGAACTTCCTCTACAACATTCTCAATGAAATCTCAATTACATCAGTCTATTACCTTCAGCTAGAACAGCATTCCCCCAAAACAGCAGAAATAGATTACAAGAAATAGTCCATTTCTCCGTGGTTTACATCTAGAGAAGTCCAGTCAAAAATGTCCACTTTCTCAATCCTTTCTTCCAGACAACCTTTATCAGTTCTTTTGCTGACTCTGTATCATGCTGTCTCTCTACATTTTAAATCACTCTGATCTTCTTCTCTCCCTCTGGGAAAAGGGTTGGAGTTCTGAAAGCTTCCACTTTCCAGAAAAGGGTTAAATCTGCCCAAGGTCTTTCTCTCTCTCTCTGCAGCTCACAGATGTCAGAGTGCAAGGCCCACGCTGGTGATGGGGGGTGCAGGGGAGGAACAGGCTCAGGAAGGGCTGATGGATCACTTCCCCCACCCCTGCTCTGATCCAAAGCAGATCCAGCATCAGAGTCGCTTCTTGGGGCCCAGGGGTGGTGGTGGGGGAGAGACCTTCTCCTCCCCTGGGCCAGCAGCACCAGCAAACCAGGGCCCAGGCCACGGCCTGGACAGTACCTGCTGCCACTGCCCCGGGCTGCAGCTTTCTCTCTCTTTCCCTCCCTGCAGAGGCTGGCAGGAGAAGGAGCCCCCGGCACAGACCAGGCTTGGCAGGCCCGGCCAGGCACAGCCCCGGACACCCAGAGGGCAGCGGGGCCTGGCCCGGGGTCCCCTGCTGCCTAGGGAGAGTTACCTGTGCTCTTGACCAGAAGGAAAAAGGGAGTTTTTCCCGATCTCCCTGATATTTAAACCCTGTATGTCCACGGAGATGTAACTACTTTCAATTGGTTCTTTCCTGAACTTCCTGAAAACTCACTTGCTGCTCAAACCCCCACAGCATGGGAACTGATTAAAAAAGATGCATGAAAATTTTTGTGAGTTAGACTATGTGCATAAGTAAATGTGCATTGTGGAGAATTTAGCAAATGAATGGCTGCATAGCAAAGGCCATATTAATATCAAATCGGTTAAAGTGTAGCTAAAGGCTACATGACCTACAGCAAGAAAACACTGCCCTAAAACACAGATGTTTCATAGCAACGGGGAAGTCGAGAATACATGGTATGTGGAAAAGTACAAAAAGCTAAGAAAGTTGCAACTGCAAGGCTAACTGCAAAAATACGTGCATTATAAAAGACATAACCAATCATGAGCTATACTTTTGCAATATGTATGAGCTGATTACTGCCTGTATAAATGTGATAACATTGAAAACAATAAACGAGGCTTGTTGATCATGAAAAGCATGAGACTTGTCTCCCGCGGCTTCTTCCAACAAATGGTGACCCTGACGACGTGATATCGCCCTGTCGTTTCTGCTGGCCAGAAGAAAACGGGGGACATGCTACCACGATTATTGGAGGCTGCGTTGGGTTTGGGTCCTGCAGCTAGAGGGACGACTACAGAGCACTAGAAGGGGCTCCGAGTCCCGAGTGACCACAGCGGTGTGCTCGGCTGATACGTGCTGCCGAGACCTGGAGGGGCTGCAACAGCGCTGACGTTGGTATGGACAGGCAAGCGGCACATAATTTATTCACAGCATTTCTAAGGAAAAGGCAGATTAAGGGGATAGACTTAGACAAGGAGCTCCCCTCTCTTCTTAAGTTTGCTACCTCTTACGGTTTCTTTGTTAATCCTCATACTGTTCATGATGTGGGGGAGCAGAGAAACTTCGGGGATAAGCTCTGGGAGTTAGTATTAGAAGATGATAAATCCGCTAAAAAGATGAGTAAGTTGTGGAAAGTGGTGCACAATGAATTGTTAATGAGCCAGGCAGGAAAGAGGGCAGCTGAGGAGGTGAAAGTTGCACAAGAAAGGAATAAAGATTATGGATTATAGTGGAACGCTAGTACTCCAAACCCCCCTGCCTTTACAACCGTTAATCTGCCGGCTCCGGCACCATCTGCACCCCCTTTGAAGGAGGCAGACGACACTGATAATGAGCCTGAAAGGTCAGCTCTTTGTTGTCCTCCCCAGGCGGCCAACCCCCCGGAAACCCTGAGCCTGTCCCAGGGGCTGAATCTGACCTCACAGAGGCTATGGCTAAGGAAAGGCGTGAGCTGTGGACTATGCTAGCCCAGCGGGGGGTGGAGGAGGGAGACAAAAGAGAGCCATGGAGAAAATTAAAATGCAGGGGGGTACGCCCATTTACATGGGGATAAAACAGGGGAGGGAGGAGTCACTAGGCACCTTCGTAGATAAACTAATGGATGCTATAACAAAAGCTGGGGGGGCTGAATATATGCAAGGGGCCTTACTAAAACAATGTGTATTACAGAATTGTAATTCCTCAACTAGAACCCTTATTAATACTATGCCGTGGGACTGGACAATCCCGGACTTATTAGAGAAGGCAGCCTCCTTTCCATCGGGTTCTCAGGCTTTTTTAGTGGATGCTTTGCAAAAGATAGGGGAGGGGTTACAAGAGCAGGCAAAGTCATTGCAGGAGCAGTCAAAAGCCGCGCAAACTCAGGTCCTGGCAGCTCTTGCGCCCCTCCAAGTGGCCGCTGCGGAGAACTCCCGCCCTCGCTCAACCAACGATAGCCGTGTAAAATGTTTCCGCTGCGGAGGCTTTGGACATACTCGCCGCGAGTGTGGAGCGACAGGAGTCTGGTGTGGAAAATGCCAATCCAATATGCACAACACTAGCGCCTGCCGCAGGAAACCGGGAAACTCGAGAAGCAGCGCGAGCAGTTGCCGTGTGAGGACAGAAATTGCAGCTGCAATGCCATCAGGACTCAACAGCAATTACAACCAGCCACCAGGGGAAGCCTCGGCCTGGACGTGGCAGCCTCAATAGACTTTACAATTATGACCAGTCAACCACAAAAGATCCCCACAGGACTAATTGGACCTATCCTGATAAATGGACAACCAGTCAAAGGACTACTCTTAGGCCGATTGTCTGCAAGCATGTTGGGACTATTTGTAATACCGGGTGTAATAGATTTGGACTATGAGGGGGAAATTATGATCATGGTTCACACCCCCTACCCCCCAGTAAAAGTCTCAAAAGGACAACGGCTAGCTCAATTAATACCGCTTCCACAGATGAAAAAGGGATTGATGCCCTTAAAAAAGGATCCCAGATGGCAGGGAAGCTTTGGCTCAACTGGAGGGTTAACCTTGCTCACTATTGATTTGACAACTCGTCCAAAAAGGCCATGTCGACTTTCTTTTCAGAATTGGAGAATTACATTGATCGGATTGTTAGATACGGGTGCCGACACCTGCATTATCGCCCCTGGAGAGTGGCCCTCGGACTGGCCAGTGCAGCCCTCTGCTATCACAGTGACAGGGATCGGTGGAATGACACTGGCAAATCGCACACCCGTATTCAAGGTGGAAATAGATGGCAAGCAGGCTGCAGCATCATTTTCTATTGCTCCACTTCCTCCTACGGTGGCATGCTTAATCGGCCGGGACGTCCTGTCTCAATTGGGCCTCGTCCTCACCAATGAGCACCCTTTAGGGTAATGGCCATTGCTTGGACTTTCCCGCTACCACTTACTTGGACTACTGAGGAACCTGTAGTGGTTAAGCAATGGCCGCTAAAACGGGAAAGTCTTGAGCAAGCTCATCAGTTAGTCCAGGAGCAATATGCACAAGGACACTTGAAACTGTCTACCAGCCCTTGGAACACTCCAATATTTGTGATAAAAAAGAAATCTGGAAAATATCGGCTATTACATGACTTGAGAGCTGTCAATCGTCAAATGGAACCCATGGGGGCACTGCAACCAGGACTTCCTAACCCCTCTATGCTTCCAGAGAATTGGCCCATCCTTATCATTGATTTAAAGGATTGCTTTTTTACCATTGCCTTGCACCCACAAGACACTAAATGGTTTGCTTTTACCTTGCCTGCAATTAATAGAGGAGAACCTGATAAAAGGTTCGAATGGACTGTTCTGCCACAAGGAATGCGTAATTCACCCACCCTATGTCAGCTTTATGTTGACACTGCACTACAGCCACTTCGACAAAAGATGCCCAGAACTATCATTTATCATTACATGGATGATATTTTGTTTTCTCAGGAGGTACCATTCACAGATGAGCAAATAGAGGACATTGTAACAACATTAGCAGAATTCTCCCTCATCATTGCTCCTGAAAAATTACAAAGGACTGCACCTTGGAAATATCTGGGTTGGACTATTACTGAACAAATGATTAAACCACAGAAACTATTAATTGGTACTACAATCACCACATTACATGAGGCTCAGAAACTCTTGGGTGACTTGCAGTGGCTAAAGCCTGTCACAGGCATTCCCAACAACCTGTTGGAGGACCTGCAGCCCTTGCTAAAGGGCACTGATCCCTGTACTCTGTGGGGGAGATATGGGACGGATGTGGACTGGAAAGGGACAGGCGTCCGGAAGAGTGTCGGGCTGTGACGGAAGGGACAAGGCACATTCCAACCCCAGAGATAAGCTATCTCAAGGACACCAGTTCCTCTCTCTCCTTCACAAACAATACCAGTACTTTTCCATCTCCCCCCAAGGAAATGTAGTAAGACCCCCCTGACGTAGGGGAGGACCAGATAGTATTTAAACTGCATGTTTCAAATAATAAATGCTCTTAACCGTCCACCATACTGGTGTCTGCGTGTTACTAGCCCGAGCGCCATACCTAGCTTATGGTTGCCGTGCCGTAAAGTCCTAAAGCCGAGCCACCGTGGTTGTGGCTGCAAAGAAGCAGCAACAAACTGGTGCCGACAAACCCGGGAAAGAACCTCGGGGGACGGGAAGACGCTTGGAGAGGAGACGGCGGCGGTGGCGGCCAAGGTCCGAACCACCGTGGAGGAATAGGGGGACGCCCCAAGGACCCGTGAACGGCATGGAAGCCCTAACGAAGGTCGTAAGTCTAATGCAGGAGCACCGGGGAATAAGGTGCGGTCAAAGGAATTTATATCTTGCTATTGCAAGGCTTTTGGATTTGGGCGCAATATGGCGCCCCGCAGGTATTTTAAATTTAGAGGGTTGGGAAAGTTATACTGCTGCTCTGGCTGAGGATACAAAAGCCACCGGCAGTGGAAAAAATTTAAAAGCATGGGGAAAGGTAGAGGAAGCGTTGCGGAAAGTAATAGAGGAACAAGAGACTCGGAATGCTGCAAAAACGTGTTTATTTGCCGTTACGCAGCCAAAGGGGGGGATTCTGGAGCCGCGGGACTCCCCGGAGATGCCCAGTTTAACGGCGGGAACATGAGGGGGGAGGACGCGCTACACCCCCCCCAGAGCCCATCTCCGGATCTCCCAGACCTTGGGGGGGACTCTCGGACCGTTCCGCGGGACCCACCCGACCCAAAACCCCCCCCAGAACCCCCCGAAAATATTTCGGTTTCCCCCCTACCTCCCCACCGTTTTTGTCCGCGGGAACTGCCCGCGCCCGATGGCGGCGGGCCACCGCGGTGCGCGCGGGACGGCAGCGGGCTGCCGCGACCGGAAACCCCACTGCAGCGCGCGCGGGACGTAAGTCGCTCCCCGGAGCCGGCGGAGGCGATCGCGAATTATCCGACCGCCGAATCGATAAGACGGGAGGGGGAGCGGGCGCGGACCGTTTGGGAAGAACTAGCGCAGGAGGCGAGAGGCGCCGAAAGAAAAGCTAGAGCCGCGGCGGAGCGGGCAGACCCCCCACACTACCCCGAACATGGCGGTCGCGATCCGGAGCGGGGCCAAGGCGGCTGGCCGCATGGCACTGAAAAACCGGAAAGGCGAACCCCCGCTGGCGCGCACGCGCGGGAGACTAGCGGAAGTCCGGACCCGCTGGTCTTTACAGCGCACGCGCGGGACAGCGATGGGGGGCGAACACGCGACCAGAAACCGCTCCCAGAGCGGCCATGCGGGGGAGAGGCCCCCCTTTGGGGGCGGTGTGGCGAGCCCAGGGGGCGGGAATGGGACCGCCCCCAAGAGGCGTGGCGGCGCCACCCCCGGGAGGAGGGGAGAGCCCGGACTCGGGAGGCGGAACGGGGCCGAACCCGAGGGAAAGACCGAGCCCACCCCCGGAAGGCGGAGCGGGGGCGGAGCCCAAGAAAAAGGTATAGCAAACCGGAAGCGTACCAGCAGTTTGCTTCCGACTCAGAATGGGAACACAACTCGGTAACCAGTCCCACTGAGAGCTCTGAATCAGGCACCGATTCAGAATCGGAGATAACAGAATTTATGAGGTTTCTACCGAAACCGAGCAAAGCTTTCAATAATGTAGGGGAACAAACACAGTACAAACTCACTGATTGGGGCAAAATAAAGGTGGCGTGTGCCGAGTGGAAACCAGCAGCAATCACGCACCCTCCACCACCACAAACTGTGCCAGTGTCACAGGGTCAGCAGGGGACATCCCAGAGCGGAACCCCTGGGTGGCCCTGGTCATGAAAGTGGGGAAGGAGCCTTTGAGGGTGTGGGGGACATGTCAGCTCTATGGCGGTCGGGACCCTCACGTTTTAGGGCTTCAGTTTTTGGCAGACACAGGATCAGACTGCACGATTATACCTCAATCAAATTGGCCCAAGGACCTTCAGAAAAGGCCCGACCGATCCAGTGGGTGGTCCTTGGAAGACCGGCTCGTGCATTTTCCTCAGCAGTAGAATGCATCTCTAACCTCATCATGAAAGGCAGAAAACTTGCCTTGAAACATTTAGGGACTGAGCCAACGAGAATTCACCTTCCCTTTCGCAAGCAACCGACCACAGAGTCAACCACAATTTCGGAGCACCTAGCCCTTGCACTCATCGGATTCGGAGGAGAAATCTTCTACTCCACCAGACCACCTTGGACTCAGCTGCTGACCATAGTCGACATAGACATACCACAGAAGGTCATGGACAGACCACAGCCAGGACCAACAGTTTTCACAGATGCTTCCTCCACGACTTCCACCGCGACAGCAGTGTGGCAGGCAGAAGAGCAATGGCATTGCATCAAAGCATGTGACCCCACACTGTCAGTGCAGCAACTGGAAGCAACAGCAGTAGTCTTGGCATGTGGACTCTTCCGAGACGAGCACCTGAACATCGTAACAGACTCTATATTCGTGGCAAGGCTCTGCCTAGCTATGGCAGGACCAGGTGTGTCAACATCAACAGCAGCCCTGATGCTAGAAGAAGCACTCTCCTCACGAAAGGGCACAGTATCTGTCATTCACATCAACAGCCACAACCCAGTCAAAGGTTACTTCCAGATTGGCAACGACAAGGCGGATGCTGCAGCGAAAGGCGTCTGGACGCTACAAGAAGCCCGTCAACTGCACGAATCCCTCCACATTGGACCCAAAGCACTGGCAAAGAGATGCGGAATCACCACAGCAGATGCCAAACATGTAGTGGCCACCTGTCCTCACTGCCAGAAGTCACCCCTGTGGACCAGTGGGGTCAACCCAAGAGGTCTCAAGCCCTCAGAAATCTGGCAGTCAGACTTCACCTTGTGTCAACTGTTGAAGCCTCGAGCATGGCTTGCAGTAACAGTGGACACATTCAGTGGAATGATCGTAGCCACGCAGCATCACAAAGCTAACTCTAGAGCCACAATTCAGCACTGGCTGACAGCCATGGCATGGCTTGGCATTCCCAAGCAGATTAAAACAGATAACGGTTCCAATTTCATTTCTAAACCAGTGCAGGAATTCGCCTCCAAATGGAGGATCACATTAGTACAAGGCATCCCATATAACAGTACTGGACAAGCAATAGTTGAGCGGGCAAACCAAACCCTAAAAACCAAGATAGAGGTGTTGGCAAAATCAGAAGGCTTCACCAACTCCATCCCCTCAGGAGAGCAGACACGTATACTGGCAACTGCTCTGATAGCATTGAATCAGTTCTCTAGAGGAAATGAAGCAAACAGTCCCGTTCAAAAACACTGGGCCTCCAGAGCAATAGAGGAGGGCCCGCAGGTTGTAATTAAGAATGAGCAGGGTGAGTGGGAGCGGGGCTGGAGATTGATGCTTGCAGGGCGAGGGTATGCAGCTGTCAGAAAGGACGGGAAAACCAGGTGGTGTCCTCTCAAATCAATCAAACCTGATCTTCACAATGAGCAGGATGAGACTAATGAGAACTGTGAGTTTCTGTTTACAGGACATGCTGGTGGGGCGACCATGTAATGCATACACGCCCCTCCCAGAGGAACGAGACACACCACCAAACCGTCAGACAGCAGCAGAGAAACCCACGCGGGTGAGACCCAAGCATCAACGACATGTCTGTGTGATTTTGTTGTTGGGGCTTGTCACCAGAGGACAAGCCAGCCCAGACCCCTACCCACATCAGCCGTTCAGGTGGGTCATGAGACACCTTACCAGCGATAAGGTGCTCAGAGACATCACCACACCAAACACTCCATCCTTCGTGCTTCGTATGACCGATCTATTTCCAGGACGACCAAAGATTAATTCCTACTCATCAAATGCGTACATATCCTACTGGTGCCCAGCTTCAAACCCAGGGAAAAGTTATTGTAATTACCCTGGGTGGGGATACTGTGGGTACTGGGGCTGTGAAACCATAGTCACAGACGCCAGGCCATCAGGACCTGGGTGGGACCCACCAGAGCCCGACCAGTTCCTACGGTTCACCTGGGCACCCGCAGGTTGCAAACCACCTCTTTCTGTACTAGGAAACCCCCATCGAAACAGTTATAAAATCCCTAAATTTAAAAAATGTACATATTATAATATGACGGTCTTGCAGCCCAATCATCCTGGTTGGACAGTGGGTAAAGCATGGACAGTGGTCCTTCAAGGGTCAAAAGAGTGGGTGAATGTGCGAATTACCAGGTTCCAGCCGTCAACACCCCGAGCGGTGGGACCCAACAAGGTGATTAAAAGCACACAGACAGAGAAAAACATAACTTACCCCAAAATCCTACCCGCGAGTGTCACAGAAGACCCAACCAGCGATGAGAAAGCTTTCCAGATAGGCCGATCAGCCAGGTCAGATCCAGACCCAATCCTTCGTATGTTAGATGCTACTTTTTTATCCCTGAATGAATCTAATCCTAATCTAACCAATTCCTGTTGGCTTTGTTATGATGTCCAACCCCCTTTTTATGAAGGAGTTGCTGTAAACACCTCATTCACTTACTCCAGAGCTAATGCACCTCATCAGTGCAGATGGGACACACCCCGCAGAGGTATCACCCTGAGCCAAGTCTCAGGTCGGGGCAGATGTTTTGGGAATGCAGCCCTAGCTAAGCGAAAAGGGAATGTTTGCGCCAAAGTTGTAAAGCCCAACAGAAAAAATAATAAATGGGTAGTCCCAGCTGCACCAGCAATGTGGGTTTGTCAGAGATCTGGAGTAAGTCCTTGTGTGTTTCTTCCTAAGTTCAATGATTCTAACGACTTCTGTGTCCAAGTTCTGATTGTTCCTAGGGTCCTGTACCACTCAGATGAAGAGGTATACAACCTTTTCGAAGAACCTAGCCGGCTTCAGAAAAGAGAACAGGTATAACCATCGCAATGCTGCTCGGCTTGGGAGCAGCTGGAACGGCGACAGGTGTTTCGGCCCTAGCAACACAGCACCAAGGACTGTCTCAACTGCAAGTGACCATTGATGAGGACTTGCAGAGGATTGAGAGCGAGGACTAGACCTCCTATTTATGCAACAGGGAGGCCTGTGTGCAGCCTTGAAAGAGGAATGCTGCTTCTACGCGGACCACACCGGAGTCGTCAGAGACTCCATGGCAGAACTCCGAAACAGACTGGCTCAGAGACAAAAAGATAGAGAGGCTCAGCAAGGCTGGTTCGAATCCTGGTTTAACCAATCCCCATGGTTAACCACTTTGATTTCCACTTTAGTAGGCCCATTGGCAATGCTACTTTTAACAGCTATCTTCGGACCATGCCTGCTGAGCAAGATAGTTTCGTTTGTTAGAGCTCGCCTAGAACGGACTAACATTCTGTTCCTAGGCCTACATGAAATGCCGTGAATTAATCCAGGAACATTGCCAGTCACAAGCTTTTCCAAACTTGCCTGGCAAGAACTTACTCAGGTTTCCAAACTCCTTCTTCCTTTTGTTAGATACTAACTTTCTACCTCATTTAGTGCCTATATATATATATATATGTATAACTACCTCATTTCTTTTGTGATAGAGGGGGGGAGATGTGGGGGAGATATGGGACGGATGTGGACTGGAAAGGGACAGGCGTCCGGAAGAGTGTCGGGCTGTGACGGAAGGGACAAGGCACATTCCAACCCCAGAGATAAGCTATCTCAAGGACACCAGTTCCTCTCTCTCCTTCACAAACAATACCAGTACTTTTCCATCTCCCCCCAAGGAAATGTAGTAAGACCCCCCTGACGTAGGGGAGGACCAGATAGTATTTAAACTGCATGTTTCAAATAATAAATGCTCTTAACCGTCCACCATACTGGTGTCTGCGTGTTACTAGCCCGAGCGCCATACCTAGCTTATGGTTGCCGTGCCGTAAAGTCCTAAAGCCGAGCCACCGTGGTTGTGGCTGCAAAGCAGCAGCAACAGTACTCCTGTGACACTTACCGAAAAACAACAGGAAACCTTGCAGCACATTATGGACTGTGTTTTAAAAGGCTTTTTGTCATGGATGGATCCTGAATTGCCTTTACATCTCACTATCTGGCACGCTGACATGCACCTCTTAGGAGCAGTTACCCAACCTCAAAAGAAAACGGGGGAGAAAGTACTGGAATGGATCTCACCGCCTTTACAGAAACGGAAAACAATAACCACAAAAATCGAAAACTTGGCAGCAGTATTTAAGAAGGGGCGTATGTGTGTAATGGAGATCAACGGTCTAGAACCAGCGACAATTAACCTGCCCATGGAAAAAGCCACACTGGACTGGTATCTCTTAAATTCTGTCGACCTGGCTGAAGCATTGCTGGCCTCAGGAGTGCAAATAAAGACAGGGTCTCTTGTGCCCAGGATGTTACAGTGGATTGGTGAATGGAGCTGGATCAGCAAACCATTGAGGAAAGAAAAGCCTATTCCCAATGCCATAATAGCCTTCACCGACGCGGGAAAGAAGACACGCAGAGCGGCTATAGTCTGGAAGAAAGGGAAAGAATGGCATCAGCAAATCCTGGAAGCAGAGCCTGAGGATAGTTTACAAACTTGGAGCTTTTAGCTGTAGTATGAGCAGTGACTCACATAAGTGAACCCTTAAATGTAGTATCGGATTCACTTTATGTGGTAGGTGTTGTGTCAAGAATCGAGGATGCCACCATTAAGGAGGTTCAGAACAAGAGACTGTATGAACTGTTTTTATAATTGAGGCGTGCCTTGAGAAATAGGACTGAGCCCTATTCTATTACTCACATTAGAAGCCACCAATGGGACATTGGTCTGGGGGAAGGAAATCAAAGGGCGGATAAACTGGTATCCACTGCAGTTACGGTACCAATGTCACAGTTCACCCTGGCTAGAGAGGCCCACTCCATGTTCCATCAGAACGCTAAGGGCTTGCAAAAACAGTTTCAGATCTCACATGCAGACGCCACAGCTATTGTCAGGAGTTGCCCTATTTGTGCAGATCATAACAATGGTGTGGGTTTTGGTATAGGGGTCAACCCTCGGGGAACAGCAGTTAATGACATTTGGCAGATGAATATCACTCATGTGCCTAACTTTGGTTGCCTGAAATACTTGCATGTCACTGTTGACACACAGAGTAACTTTGTTTGGGCTATTCCCAACCAGGGGAAAAGGGATCTCACGTAATCAGACACCTAACTAGCTGTTTTGCTGTAATGGGGGTTTGCAATCAGGTAAAAACGGATAATGGGCCCTCCTACACTAGTCAGAAAGTCCGGAGATTTTTGGAACCATGGGGAATTAAACACGTGACAGGGATACCCCACAACCCTCGAGGACAGGCTATAGTGGAAAGAGCAAATGGTACACTCAAGAGGAATTTGGAGAAGTTTAGGAAATTTTGGATGTACAGGAAAGGCTGTCTAAAACATTGTTTGTGTTAAATTATCTTTGTATTTTTGGATCATCAGAAGTTCCAGTTCCAGCCGCCGTGTCTCATCGCATCGACAGGTCCATTACAGAAAAGGATGAACAGGCTGAGATGTGGGTTAACTATAAATGCCTTAAAACAGGAGTGTGGAAAGGCCCGGCTAAAGTGCTTTACTGGGGTAGGGGTTACCTTTGTATCTCTACCTCCACAGGCTCCGAGTGGATCCCCGCGCGCTGGGTTAAACCAGCGAGCCCGCCTCAAGGTGGAGACCGTCAGGAACATACAGCTGCATCTGAAGCTACTGATTCAGCCACATCGATCCTTTTTGCAGACTGCCTTTAGTTCAGCCCAAGTGGATGTACGGACCCCACAACAACTGACATGCTTGCTTGCTTAGCTAGTTATAACACTGGAGAATTGAGACTTCGTGCATGCTTGAACTGTTGGGACCGTAATCATTGTGCTTGGTTACTAATACATTGTGGGGGTTGTGGGGGGGATAAATGGGTCCATCAGACGCAGACCAGGGGAGAGCTGTGGTGTGCTTCCTGTAGAGGGAAATGGAGGAATGAAAACGTTCGGCAAACTCTAGAGTCAAGCACTGGGTTGCCATTTCCTCTGGCTGTTCAATTATTTGAAAGTACAGAACAACAGGCCTTAGCATATGCTCGGTGGGAACTTGGGCATCTGACATGGAGAGCTAAGGCTCTTAGTACTTCCCAAGTATTACGGAAGCAGTGTGATGTTGTCTGTAAAATCCCTCGGCAGTGGGCGGTGAAACCGCAGGATTGGGAAGAGCTTTGCTGCAGATTTAGACAGATAGCAGCCGAGAGGCATAAACAAAAAGATAAAAAGAAATTCAACAAGAAAGGCCACAATGTTTAGCCTAATATGGTTTTTTGTAGCATTGCAATGTCCTGGTGTTATTAGCACTTATTGGATACCCCCGCAGCCCAAGGAAAACATCTGGGTAACCTTAGCAAACAAAACAGGACAGGAATCAATATGTTTGGCATTATCCTCACCCGGTAACCCCTTTTCTACGTGTTTAGTGGGAGTGCCCTTGGATGAGCTGCCCTGTCCACAGTCGGCACATAATTGTAAATCAAATGAGGCAATTTTGTATGCTGATCAATGGGATCAAGTGATGCCCCATTTCCCTATAGCCTCTTTGGAGCCTCAGGAACTTGAGATATTGGGTTCCTTTAAAGCGGATTGGTGCATATATTTCAATTGGACAAGTGTATATCGTGCCAGACCTGGACGGAAAGGTGTCAATATGGCATACCCGATAAATGTTAACGCCACATTGGCCATTTATAGAAATGACACTCAATGGTGCAACTATACAAGTTCCAACATATCTCTGTCATCCAATAATCCCATAGCATTGCCTTACGGAGTATTTTTAATTTGTGGTGATCGAGCTTGGGCCGGAATTCCCTCAAAGATAGAGGGAGGGCCATGCACATTGGGTCGATTAACATTGCTTACGCCAAACACTTCTATGATTCTCCAGATGCATAAGCAACACCACAGAGTCAGGAGAATGACACACGCATTCAAACCAGACTGTCGGGACGAAGCAACATTCTGGTCAAGAGAAGAAAGAGTTTTAGCATCCTTTTTTGCTCCAGGTGTCGCTGCAGCCCAAGCTTTGACTACACTAAACAAATTAGGTTGTTGGTTGGCGAAACAGACAAATGCAACCTCGGTGGCACTATCCCAATTATTGATAGATGTAGACTCGGTAAGACATGCCACGCTACAAAATAGGGCTGCAATTGATTTCCTATTATTAGCACAAGGGTATGGTTGTGAAATGTTTGAAGGGATGTGTTGTATGAACTTGTCAGACCACTCCAGCTCTATACATGCACAACTGCACACTTTGCACACACTTACCACACATTTGCGGCAAGACTCTGGCTTTGGGCTTGATAACTGGCTAAAAGGTTTGGGTTTAGGACCTTGGCTAACTTCCTTGTTACAGCATTTAATTACAGTAGGAATTGTGATTTTTGTGTTGTTATTATTGTTGCCTTGTCTTTTTAAATGCTTGCAAAACGCTTTGATGAAATTGGTAAACGACAAATGGAACACCTCTTTGCTAGTGCTAAAAGAAAACGGGGGAAGTGTGGAGAATTTAGCAGATGAATGGCTGCATAGCAAAGGCCATATTTAATATCAAATCGGTCAGAGTGTAGCTGAGGGCTACGTGACCTACGGCAAGAAAACACTGCCCTTGAGCACAGAGGTTCCATAGCAACGAGGAAGTTGATAATACATGGTATGTGGGAAAGTACAAAAAGCTTAAGAAAGTTGCAACTGCAAGGCTAACTGCAAAAATACGTGCATTATAAAAGACATAGCCAATCGTGAGCTATACTTTTGCAAGATGTATGAGCTAATTACTGTCTGTATAAATATGATAACATTGAAAACAATAAACGAGGCTTGTTGATCATGATAGCATGAGACTTGTCTCCCGCGGCTCTTCCAACACTCATGCAACCATGGGCCATTGTGATACAGCTTGGCCACGTGGAGCCAAGGGGCCTTTGTGACTGAGGAACCTCGCAGAACCAAGAGTCCATTGTAACATTCTGGGGCCCTGGGGAAAAAAGGGGATCACAGTGACCTTGCAGGGCCTCATGGAACAGTGGAGACTGTTCTGACACTTTGGGACCCACTGGTACCAAGGGGTCATTACAGCATGGCAGGGCCTCATGGAATCAAGGGGGCTGCAGTGAACACTGTGGGTCTCCATGGGATGCAGGGTCCATTCTGACACCGTGGAACCAAGGATATCAGTGTGACACTATGGGGTAGTATGGAACCAAAGGTCCATTGTGACACAGCAGGGCCTCATGAAACCCTGGAAGCCATTTGTACACCTTGAGGCCTTCGGAAACCAAAAGGCCATTGTGGCACTTCAGGGCCTTGTGCAGCAAAGGGGACCCCAGAGACATTGTGTGCTCAATGGAACCAATGGTCTGTTGTGACACTGCAAGGCCTCATTTAACCAAGGGGCCATTGTGACACTCCAAGGCCTCATGGAAGCAAGGAACCATTGGGACACTATGGACTCTTTGCAGGCCAAAGGGCAGTTGTCACACTGTGTGGCACCATTGATCCAAGGAATCCATTGTGACACTACAGGGCCCCATGAAACTGATGATTCATGTAACAGTGCAGGACCCCATGGAACAAAAGGGTTGCAGGACTGCATGGAACCAAAGGTTCATTGTGACATTGAGGGGCCTCATAAAATCCTGGAGGCCATTATGACACTTGAAAGGCCTGGTTGAATCAAGGGGCTCTGCAGGGCCTCATGGAACCAAGGAGACCATTCTGACATTGTGAGTCCCCATGGATCTAAGGGGCCATTGTGACCCTGTGGGAATTTATGGAACCCATGGGATCATGGAGGCACTGCTGGGCTACATGGTCCAATTGGGCCAGTGTGAAGCAGCAGGGCTTGGTGGAACCAAAAGGCCATTGTTGAATTGCAGGGCTTTGTGTAGCCAAAGGGCCACTGTGATCCTGCAGGGCACCCTTGATCCATGGAGACCCTTGTGGCATTGCAAGGCCCCATGGAATCAAGGAGACCATGGTGACACTGCAGGGCCCCACAGAACCAAACGGCCACTGTCACCCTGCTGGGCCTCATGGAAGCCTGGGGCCATTGTGACACCTCAGAAACAAAAAGGACATTATGACCCTGTGAGGTCTCGTGGAATTAAGGGGAGATGGAACAGGTCTGGCTGGTTTTGCTTCCCAGGGGCGACCTGACAGGTGCAGCTGACCTTGGAATGCTGAGGGCTGCCTCTCATCAGACCCTGTAGAAGTGGGGCTCTGTGTTTTCCTTCCCATGGAAAAGAACAATCAATCTTTCCAGGTGCCCGTGGCCAAAACTGATAGTTCCCCTGAAAATTTTCCTCTATGCAAGGGTTCTCCTGGACAAAAGCTTCCAGGACAGAGAGCTCTGGCTGGCCTTGGCCTTTGGTGGCCACCTCTTATCTCAAGGAAGCCCTGAGGAAAAGATTTGAATAGGTTTGACTACTGGAGCATCAATGAGTCTCTCATCCTCTGAAAAACTCTGATGCTCTTCTGATCATATGTGTCTTTTTCTTCTCTTTGGTATTATCCATGAAATACTATTTGCATCCAAAAATTGTGATTCTTATAACCCTTCCAGTGTTATCTGAAACAAAACATCTCCTCTACATATGGATGCAGGTCACCTGTATAATGAAACACAAGAAAGAATCCAGCAGGAATTCTGTGTGTCTGCTCCCATCTGTCACATCTCCTCTGGAGCTGGAGGTGCAGCCCCAGAACTAGAGAGGGCTCAAGAGGTCACAAGCTCAGCTCCCACACAGAGAAGCTGGGGGCCCTGGGGTGCTTCTCTTGGCCCCTGCACGCTCACCCAGGCTGAGATGGACACTGATGCTTTCTCTGCCAGGCTCTCTAAGGCCCAGCCCAGCTCCCTCCAAGCTCTGCCAGCTGCCCTGAGCTCTGGGCAGCACCAAGGGCCTCTCCCCAGCTCAGCCCAGCCGCCTCTGGCCCCACAGCTCTGCTAAGACCAGGCTGCTCTGGGCAGGGGCCCCACGGCCTCAGCCCCTGGCAAGGGCACAGCAGCAGCTGCAGCTCAGACAGGACTCAGCCCCAGCCATGGGGAAGGTGCTGGGCCAAGGGAAAAGGAGGCTCCCTGTGTGCCCTGCTCCCCTGTGGCTGATGTGCTGAGAGCTCTGCAGCCCCTGCTACTCCTTCCCATCTGCCCGGGCCAGCACAACAGCCGCAGCCTTGGGGCCCTCCAGAGCTGCTCCTGCTGCAGGCCCAGGGCCCGTGCCAAAGCTGGGGCAGGCAGAAAGCTCTGCCCATTTCTGTTCATTGCTGCTCTGATGAGGATGGATCCTCAGCCCTTTGAAAGTTTCTGATGAATTTTACTTTTCCAGAGGCCTCTTCTTTTTTGACCTCATGAGTCGAGAAATTCAGTGGGAAAAGCTCATAAACACTTCATAAACAAAAGCTCATCGCCCAAACAAGATAAACCCCTGGGGAAAAAAATAGTGTTCAATTCTTCTGTGGTTAATTAGACAGATTTCAGAAGTTCAAAAAACTTCTCAAGAAGTCAAAATGAAATTGAAACACTGAAGTTTCTTGAAGTATTAATGGGTCCCACTCAGGGACACGACTGAGAAAGTGTCCCTAGGTTTTAGTATGAGCAGGCTGAGATGACAGGTGGGGACAAACAAGGAAAAGGTGTCTCTGCTGCTGAGCAAACCTGGATGTGTTTCAGAAATGCAAAGGTCATAGCCCTAAGGTGCAGCCTCTGGAAAGGAACTTCCTGTCCCTCTCTCCTTGCTCAGGGCTCTTCCTGGGGCACTGCGATGTGGGGATTTTCAATGCCAAGGGCAGCACCATGGGGTGGCCCCTGCCAGGCTGCTGAGCAGGGACAAGGAGGCAAGGAGGCCCCAGGCCTGCAAGGGTCACTCATCACCTGCTGGCCTCAGGCCCAGGGCCAGCAGCCATGGCCAAAGTGCTGCCCAAGTTTGCTCTGTCAGGGCCTTTCAGCTGCTGCCCATGCCTGTGCCATGTCCAGCCCAGGCTGTCCTACAGTGTCAATGCCCTGTGCCTCTGTCTCTGCAGGCTGTCGTCATCCCCCGGCTGCCCCACCTGGCTGGCCCCTTCCTTTGCTGACAGCTCTGCATCCTGCCTGCCTCTGCCTGGGTTCACAAAGCCTTGGGCTTGAAACCAGAAGGGTTAATTTACATTTACCATGCCTGTGAATTTTTGGCACAGGAACAAGGCATGCAAAGCCTGCTTTTCCAGCGAGGATGGTTGGAAGACAAGACATCTGGCTCAAGGATGCAGTGATAGAAAAGCAAGGAGTGAATCTGGGAACTTGGGTGGGTTTTATGGTAATGGCTAAATTACAATACACATGTAGTGACAGTATAAAAATAACACTCTTTTAGAATCACATGCCCATGTAAGTTTAGGAGTTCTCCCACATTGGAATTCAAGGCTGAATAAATGATGCCCACTTAAATTCAAGTTTGTGTTAATGAGTCTTATTCTGATATTTTGGAGATTTTTGACAGCAGGGCGTCACAGAACCAAGGAGCCTACTAGGACACCTTGGAACCTCATGAAACCAAAATCCTTTGTGACACAGCAGGGCCACATGGAACCAATGGTCCATTGTGATAGTGCAGATCCAAAGAGGCCATTGTGACACTATGGAACCTCAGGGAGCCCAGGGGCCATTGTGACACTATGGAACCTCATGGAACCTCATGGAATCAAAAGTACATTGTGATAGAGAAAGGCTTCATGGCATCAAGAGTCCATTGTGACATAGCAAGGCCTTGTTTCAGCAAGGAACCATTGTTGATAGTACAGAAACTCATGGAACCAAGGGGCCATTGTGACACACAAGGGCTGCATGGCATGAAAGGTCCATTGTGACAATACGGATGCAAGGAGACCATGGTGACACTGTTGGGCTTCGTGGAACCATGGGGCCATTCTGACACAGCAAGGCCTTGTAGGACCATGTGCCACTGTGACACTGTGGAACCTCACGGAACCAAGTGACCATGTTATACTGTGGGACCTCATGGAACAAAGGATCCAAGGTGACACTGCAGAACCAAGGAGATTGGTTTTGGTAGTATGAAAGCTCATGGAACCAAAACATCATTTTGACACTGCAAGGCTTCAGGGAATTAAGGGTCTATTGCAACTCTGTTGGGCCTCATGGAACCAGAAGACATGGTGACACAGCGTGGCCACTTGGCGCCAAGGGGCCTTTGTGACTGAGGAACCTCGCAGAACCAAGAGTCCATTGTAACATTCTGGGGCCCTGGGGAAAAAAGGGGATCACCAGTGACCTTGCAGGGCCTCATGGAACAGTGGAGACTGTTCTGACCACTTTGGGACCCACTGGTACCAAGGGCGCCAACTATAGGCAATGCAGGGCTCCCCACCCCGATCAAGGGGGGCACCTGGCAGTCATGCACGTCCATCTGCGCAGTGGCAAGCAGGGTCCCATTTCATCCCAGGGCTTTTTCTTGTTCAGGTGTTTTGAACAAATATTTTTGTGTCTTTGTCACTGAATTCCTGAATGGAAGAGCTCAAAAAAAAGAGGCCTACTGAGGAGTAAATTCATCAGCAACCTCCAAGGGGCAGAGGATCCACCCTCATCAGAGCAGCAATGAACAGAAATGGGCACAGCTTTCTGGCTGCCCCAGCTTTGCCATGGGCCCTGGGCTGCAGCAAGGAGCAGCTCTGGAGGGCCCCAAGGCTGCGGCTGTTGTGCTGGCCTGGGCAGATGGGATGGCAGCAGGGCTGCAGAGCTCTCAGCACCTCAGCCAGAGGGGAGCAGGGCACACAGGGAGCCTCCTTTTCCCTTGGCCCAGCCCCTTCCCCATGGCTGGGGCTGAGTCCTGTCTGAGCTGCAGCTGCTGCTGTGCCCTTGCCAGGGGCTGAGGCCGTGGGGCCCCTGCCCAGAGCAGCCTGGCCTGAGCAGAGCTGTGGGGCCAGAGGCAGCTGGGCTGTGCTGGGGAGAGGCCCTTGGTGCTGCCCAGAGCTCAGGGCAGCTGGCAGAGCTTGGAGGGAGCTGGGCTGGGCTGAGAGAACCTGGCAGAGAAAGAATCAGTGTCCATCTCAGCCTGGTGAGCGTGCAGGGGCAGGACTCAGCCCAGGCCTTGTGGGGCAGGGCCAGCGCCTGGGGAAGGCATTGAAAACAGGCAAGGGGCCAGAGAGGAGGCTGCTCTGTGCCCTTGGTGGCATGGCCGTGGTTTCCACGGCAGCCTTGGGGCTCTGTGCCCCATGGCCTCCTGCTGGCAGCCTCTGCCAGCTCCTGCACAGCCCGGGGCACCTGTGGGCCTGCACAGACAGCCCTGCCCCGGGCTCTGCTGGGCTCTGGGCCAGCAGAGAGGCCACGCAGGGCTGGCCATGGCTGGCAACAGGCCCTGAGCCCGCAGGAGGATGGAGCTGGGCCACAGCCAAAGTACCCGCAAACCTGGGCTGAGCAGCCAGGGCTGTCAAGGGCTGGGGGCAGATGTTGGCGCTGACAAATGTCCTGGGCCCCCTCCCTGCTCTGGCCAGCTTTAATTACCTTCTTGGAGCTATCGTGCTGTTTACATCAGACTCAGTCCCTCAGAGTGTGATTTAAAAACTTCTCGAGAACTCAAACTCAGATTTAAAATCCAAAGTTTCTTTAACTTTTAATGGATCCCATGGAGGCAAAGGCCTGAGAAAGTGTCCCCACGTTCCAGCCACAGCAGAACACTGTAAGCACGGATTAATGGTGGGGACAAACAAGGGAAAGGTGTCTCTGATGCTGAGAAAACCTGGATGTGTTTCATGAGTCCAAAAAGCCAAGGCCTGAGCCCCAGCCCCTGGCAAGGCACATCCTGTCCCTCCCTCCCTGCTCAGGGCTCTTCCTGGGGCACTGAGGTGCAGATTTTCAATGCCAAGGGCAGCACCATGGGGCAGCCCCTGCCAGGCTGCTGAGCAGGGACAAGGAGGCAAGGAGGCCCCAGGCCTGCAAGGGTCACTTGTCCCCTCATGGCCTCAGGCCCAGGGCCAGCAGCCATGGCCAAGTGCTGCCCAAGTTTGCTCTGTCAGGGCCTTTCAGCTGCTGCCCATGGCCTGTGCCATGTCCAGCCCAGGCTGTCCTACAGTGTCAATGCCCTGTGCCTCTGTCTCTGCAGGCTGTCGTCATCCCCCGGCTGCCCCACCTGGCTGGCCCCTTCCTTTGCTGACAGCTCTGCATCCTGCCTGCCTCTGCCTGGGTTCACAAAGCCTTGGGCTTGAAACCAGAAGGGTTAATTTACATTTACCATGCCTGTGAATTTTGGCACAGGAACAAGGCATGCCAAAGCCTGCTTTTCCAGCGAGGATGGTTGGAAGACAAGACATCTGGCTCAAGGATGCAGTGATAGAAAAAGCAAGGAGTGAATCTGGGAACTTGGGGTGGGTTTTATGGTATGGCTAAATTACAATACACATGTAGTGACAGTATAAAAATAACACTCTTTTAGAATCACATGCCCATGTAAGTTTAGGAGTTCTCCCACATTGGAATTCAAGGCTGAATAAATGATGCCCACTTAAATTCAAGTTTGTGTTAATGAGTCTTATTCTGATATTTTGGAGATTTTGACAGCAGGGCGTCACAGAACCAAGGAGCCTACTAGGACACCTTGGAACCTCATGAAACCAAAATCCTTTGTGACACAGCAGGCCACATGGAACCAATGGTCATTGTGATAGTGCAGATCCAAAGAGGCCATTGTGACACTATGGAACCTCAGGGAGCCCAGGGGCCATTGTGACACTATGGAACCTCATGGAACCTCATGGAATCAAAAGTACATTGTGATAGAGAAAGGCTTCATGGCATCAAGAGTCCATTGTGACATAGCAAGGCCTTGTTTCAGCAAGGAACCATTGTTGATAGTACAGAAACTCATGGAACCAAGGGGCCATTGTGACACACAAGGGCTGCATGGCATGAAAGGTCCATTGTGACAATACGGATGCAAGGAGACCATGGTGACACTGTTGGGCTTCGTGGAACCATGGGGCCATTCTGACACAGCAAGGCCTTGTAGGACCATGTGCCACTGTGACACTGTGGAACCTCACGGAACCAAAGTGACCATGTTATACTGTGGGACCTCATGGAACAAAGGATCCAAGGTGACACTGCAGAACCAAGGAGATTGGTTTTGGTAGTATGAAAGCTCATGGAACCAAAACATCATTTTGACACTGCAAGGCTTCAGGGAATTAAGGGTCTATTGCAACTCTGTTGGGCCTCATGGAACCAGAAGACATGGTGACACAGCGTGGCCACTTGGCGCCAAGGGGCCTTTGTGACTGAGGAACCTCGCAGAACCAAGAGTCCATTGTAACATTCTGGGGCCCTGGGGAAAAAAGGGGATCACAGTGACCTTGCAGGGCCTCATGGAACAGTGGAGACTGTTCTGACACTTTGGGACCCACTGGTACCAAGGGGCCACTATAGCATGGCAGGGCCTCATGGAATCAAGGGGGCTGCAGTAAACACTGTGGGTCTCCATGGGATGCAGGGTCCATTCTGACACCGTGGAACCAAGGATATCAGTGTGACACTATGGGGTAGTATGGAACCAAAGGTCCATTGTGACACAGCAGGGCCTCATGAAACCCTGGAGGCCATTTGTACTCTTTGAGGCCCTGGGAAACCAAAAGGCCATTGTGGCACTTCAGGGCCTTGTGCAGAAAAGGGGACCCCAGAGACATTGTGGGCTCAATGGAACCAATGGTCTGTTGTGACACTACAAGGCCTCATAGAACCAAGGGGCCATTGTGACATTACAAGGCCTCATGGAAGCAAGGAACCATTGGGACACTATGGACTCTTGGCAGGCCGGGGAGCAGTTGTTACACTGTGTGGCACTATTGAACCAAGGGGACCATTATGACCCCTACAGGGCCCCATGAAACTGAGGATTCATGGAACAGCTCAGGACCTCATGGAACCAAATGTCCATTGTGGAGTCCTGGAGACCACTATGAAACTTTGAGACCTTGTTGAACCAAGGGTCTCTATCGGACCTTGTGAAACCAAGGGGACCCCTATGACATTGTGAGTCCCCTGGAACCAAGGGTCCATTGTGATACTGCAGTACCAAGGAGACCACTGTGACATGGCAAGGCCTCATGGAAGCAGGGATGGACAATTGTGACACTTTGGGGCCCATTGGAAGCAAGGGACCAGTGTGACACCGCAGGGCCTCATGCAGCAAAGGGGCCACTGTGATCCTGAGGAGCTCAACAGAACCAAGAGGGCACTGCAGGACTATGGACATCATGGACACCATTGTGACACTCTGCAGCCTCATGGAACCAAGGGGACCATTGTGTCATTGGCATCTCCATGGAACCAAGGAAACCATTTTGACCGCAAGGCCTCATGGAAGCCAGGGACACAATGAGGCTCCATGGAAACAAGTGCCATGTGTAACACAGCTGGGCCCTGTGGAACCAAGGATCCAATGTGACACCACCATTGTGAAACTGTGGGACCCTGTGAATCCAAGGGAACAGGTAACAGGTGTGGATGGCTTGGCCTGACTGGCTTGGTTGACCTTGGCATATTGAGGGTCTCTTCTCATAGAAAACGTCCTGACTCAGTGCATTCCTTTCTGTAGAAAAGAACCATCCCTCCTGCCAAGGCACTTATGGCCAAAATTGGTGCTTCTCCAAAACTCATGGTATGCAAGAGTTTCTCCCAGACGAAAGCTGCCAGAACAGACAGGCCTGGCCGGCCTTGGCCTTTGGTGGCCACCTCTCATCTCAAGGAAGCCCTGAGAAAAGTACTTGAACAGGTTTGAGTACTGGAACATCAAGGAGTCCCTCATCCTCTGCAAAACTCAGATGCTCTTCTGATCACGTGTCTTTTTTTCCTTATTTTATATTATTCAAGGAATATTATTTTCAGCTGAAAAATACTATTCTTATCATTCTACCAGTGTTATCTGACACAGAACACCTCTACATATGGATCCAGGTGACCAGTAGAAGCAAACACAAGAAATAATCTGGCAGGAATTCTTTGTGTCTGCTCCCATCTGTCACATCTCCTCTGGAGCTGGAGGTGCAGCCCCAGCACTTGGGAGGGCTCAAGGGATCACAAGCTCACTCCCACACAGAAAATTTGGAGGCCCTGGGGCGCTTTTCTTGGCCCCTGCATGCTCACCCAGGCTGAGATGGACACTGATGCTTTCTCTGCCAGGCTCTCTGAGCCCAGCCCAGCTCCCTCCAAGCTCTGCCAGCTGCCCTGAGCTCTGGGCAGCACCAAGGGCCTCTCCCCAGCTCAGCCCAGCCGCCTCTGGCCCCACAGCTCTGCTAAGACCAGGCTGCTCTGGGCAGGGGCCCCACGGCCTCAGCCCCTGGCAAGGGCACAGCAGCAGCTGTAGCTCAGACAGGACTAAGCCCCATCCATGGGGAAGGTGCTGGGCCAAGGGAAAAGGAGGCTCCCTGTGTGCCCTGCTCCCCTGTGGCTGATGTGCTGAGAGCTCTGCAGCCCCTGCTGCCATCCCATCTGCCCAGGCCAGCACAACAGCCGCGGCCTTGGGGCCCTGCAGAGCTGCTCCTGCTGCAGGCCCAGGGCCCATGGCAAAGCTGGGGCAGCCAGAAAGCTGTGCCCATTTCTGTTCATTGCTGCTCTGATGAGGATGGATCCTCAGCCCTTTGAAAGTTTCTGATGAATTTTACTTTTCCAGAGGCCTCTTCTTTTTTGACCTCATGAGTTGAGAAATTCAGTGGGAAAAGCTCATAAACACTTCATAAACAAAAGCTCATCGCCCAAACAAGATAAACCCCTGGGGAAAAAAATAGTGTTCAATTCTTCTGTGGTTAATTAGACAGATTTCAGAAGTTCAAAAAACTTCTCAAGAAGTCAAAATGAAATTGAAACACTGAAGTTTCTTGAAGTATTAATGGGTCCCACTCAGGGACACGACTGAGAAAGTGTCCCTAGGTTTTAGTATGAGCAGGCTGAGATGACAGGTGGGGACAAACAAGGAAAAGGTGTCTCTGCTGCTGAGCAAACCTGGATGTGTTTCAGAAATGCAAAGGTCATAGCCCTAAGGTGCAGCCTCTGGAAAGGAACTTCCTGTCCCTCTCTCCTTGCTCAGGGCTCTTCCTGGGGCACTGCGATGTGGGGATTTTCAATGCCAAGGGCAGCACCATGGGGTGGCCCCTGCCAGGCTGCTGAGCAGGGACAAGGAGGCAAGGAGGCCCCAGGCCTGCAAGGGTCACTCATCACCTGCTGGCCTCAGGCCCAGGGCCAGCAGCCATGGCCAAAGTGCTGCCCAAGTTTGCTCTGTCAGGGCCTTTCAGCTGCTGCCCATGCCTGTGCCATGTCCAGCCCAGGCTGTCCTACAGTGTCAATGCCCTGTGCCTCTGTCTCTGCAGGCTGTCGTCATCCCCCGGCTGCCCCACCTGGCTGGCCCCTTCCTTTGCTGACAGCTCTGCATCCTGCCTGCCTCTGCCTGGGTTCACAAAGCCTTGGGCTTGAAACCAGAAGGGTTAATTTACATTTACCATGCCTGTGAATTTTTGGCACAGGAACAAGGCATGCAAAGCCTGCTTTTCCAGCGAGGATGGTTGGAAGACAAGACATCTGGCTCAAGGATGCAGTGATAGAAAAAGCAAGGAGTGAATCTGGGAACTTGGGGTGGGTTTTATGGTAATGGCTAAATTACAATACACATGTAGTGACAGTATAAAAATAACACTCTTTTAGAATCACATGCCCATGTAAGTTTAGGAGTTCTCCCACATTGGAATTCAAGGCTGAATAAATGATGCCCACTTAAATTCAAGTTTGTGTTAATGAGTCTTATTCTGATATTTTGGAGATTTTTGACAGCAGGGCGTCACAGAACCAAGGAGCCTACTAGGACACCTTGGAACCTCATGAAACCAAAATCCTTTGTGACACAGCAGGGCCACATGGAACCAATGGTCCATTGTGATAGTGCAGATCCAAAGAGGCCATTGTGACACTATGGAACCTCAGGGAGCCCAGGGGCCATTGTGACACTATGGAACCTCATGGAACCTCATGGAATCAAAAGTACATTGTGATAGAGAAAGGCTTCATGGCATCAAGAGTCCATTGTGACATAGCAAGGCCTTGTTTCAGCAAGGAACCATTGTTGATAGTACAGAAACTCATGGAACCAAGGGGCCATTGTGACACACAAGGGCTGCATGGCATGAAAGGTCCATTGTGACAATACGGATGCAAGGAGACCATGGTGACACTGTTGGGCTTCGTGGAACCATGGGGCCATTCTGACACAGCAAGGCCTTGTAGGACCATGTGCCACTGTGACACTGTGGAACCTCACGGAACCAAAGTGACCATGTTATACTGTGGGACCTCATGGAACAAAGGATCCAAGGTGACACTGCAGAACCAAGGAGATTGGTTTTGGTAGTATGAAAGCTCATGGAACCAAAACATCATTTTGACACTGCAAGGCTTCAGGGAATTAAGGGTCTATTGCAACTCTGTTGGGCCTCATGGAACCAGAAGACATGGTGACACAGCGTGGCCACTTGGCGCCAAGGGGCCTTTGTGACTGAGGAACCTCGCAGAACCAAGAGTCCATTGTAACATTCTGGGGCCCTGGGGAAAAAAGGGGATCACAGTGACCTTGCAGGGCCTCATGGAACAGTGGAGACTGTTCTGACACTTTGGGACCCACTGGTACCAAGGGGCCACTATAGCATGGCAGGGCCTCATGGAATCAAGGGGGCTGCAGTAAACACTGTGGGTCTCCATGGGATGCAGGGTCCATTCTGACACCGTGGAACCAAGGATATCAGTGTGACACTATGGGGTAGTATGGAACCAAAGGTCCATTGTGACACAGCAGGGCCTCATGAAACCCTGGAGGCCATTTGTACTCTTTGAGGCCCTGGGAAACCAAAAGGCCATTGTGGCACTTCAGGGCCTTGTGCAGAAAAGGGGACCCCAGAGACATTGTGGGCTCAATGGAACCAATGGTCTGTTGTGACACTACAAGGCCTCATAGAACCAAGGGGCCATTGTGACATTACAAGGCCTCATGGAAGCAAGGAACCATTGGGACACTATGGACTCTTGGCAGGCCGGGGAGCAGTTGTTACACTGTGTGGCACTATTGAACCAAGGGGACCATTATGACCCCTACAGGGCCCCATGAAACTGAGGATTCATGGAACAGCTCAGGACCTCATGGAACCAAATGTCCATTGTGGAGTCCTGGAGACCACTATGAAACTTTGAGACCTTGTTGAACCAAGGGTCTCTATCGGACCTTGTGAAACCAAGGGGACCCCTATGACATTGTGAGTCCCCTGGAACCAAGGGTCCATTGTGATACTGCAGTACCAAGGAGACCACTGTGACATGGCAAGGCCTCATGGAAGCAGGGATGGACAATTGTGACACTTTGGGGCCCATTGGAAGCAAGGGACCAGTGTGACACCGCAGGGCCTCATGCAGCAAAGGGGCCACTGTGATCCTGAGGAGCTCAACAGAACCAAGAGGGCACTGCAGGACTATGGACATCATGGACACCATTGTGACACTCTGCAGCCTCATGGAACCAAGGGGACCATTGTGTCATTGTGCATCTCCATGGAACCAAGGAAACCATTTTGACACTGCAAGGCCTCATGGAAGCCAGGGACACAATGAGGCTCCATGGAAACAAGTGCCATGTGTAACACAGCTGGGCCCTGTGGAACCAAGGATCCAATGTGACACCACCATTGTGAAACTGTGGGACCCTGTGAATCCAAGGGAACAGGTAACAGGTGTGGATGGCTTGGCCTGACTGGCTTGGTTGACCTTGGCATATTGAGGGTCTCTTCTCATAGAAAACGTCCTGACTCAGTGCATTCCTTTCTGTAGAAAAGAACCATCCCTCCTGCCAAGGCACTTATGGCCAAAATTGGTGCTTCTCCAAAACTCATGGTATGCAAGAGTTTCTCCCAGACGAAAGCTGCCAGAACAGACAGGCCTGGCCGGCCTTGGCCTTTGGTGGCCACCTCTCATCTCAAGGAAGCCCTGAGAAAAGTACTTGAACAGGTTTGAGTACTGGAACATCAAGGAGTCCCTCATCCTCTGCAAAACTCAGATGCTCTTCTGATCACGTGTCTTTTTTTCCTTATTTTATATTATTCAAGGAATATTATTTTCAGCTGAAAAATACTATTCTTATCATTCTACCAGTGTTATCTGACACAGAACACCTCTACATATGGATCCAGGTGACCAGTAGAAGCAAACACAAGAAATAATCTGGCAGGAATTCTTTGTGTCTGCTCCCATCTGTCACATCTCCTCTGGAGCTGGAGGTGCAGCCCCAGCACTTGGGAGGGCTCAAGGGATCACAAGCTCACTCCCACACAGAAAATTTGGAGGCCCTGGGGCGCTTTTCTTGGCCCCTGCATGCTCACCCAGGCTGAGATGGACACTGATGCTTTCTCTGCCAGGCTCTCTGAGCCCAGCCCAGCTCCCTCCAAGCTCTGCCAGCTGCCCTGAGCTCTGGGCAGCACCAAGGGCCTCTCCCCAGCTCAGCCCAGCCGCCTCTGGCCCCACAGCTCTGCTAAGACCAGGCTGCTCTGGGCAGGGGCCCCACGGCCTCAGCCCCTGGCAAGGGCACAGCAGCAGCTGTAGCTCAGACAGGACTAAGCCCCATCCATGGGGAAGGTGCTGGGCCAAGGGAAAAGGAGGCTCCCTGTGTGCCCTGCTCCCCTGTGGCTGATGTGCTGAGAGCTCTGCAGCCCCTGCTGCCATCCCATCTGCCCAGGCCAGCACAACAGCCGCGGCCTTGGGGCCCTGCAGAGCTGCTCCTGCTGCAGGCCCAGGGCCCATGGCAAAGCTGGGGCAGCCAGAAAGCTGTGCCCATTTCTGTTCATTGCTGCTCTGATGAGGATGGATCCTCAGCCCTTTGAGGTTCTGATGAATTTTACTTTTCCAGAGGCCTCTTGTTTCTTGAGCTCTTCAGTGGGAAATTCAGT
Organism: Acrocephalus arundinaceus; assembly: GCA_021534815.1. Classification (NCBI taxonomy): domain Eukaryota; kingdom Metazoa; phylum Chordata; class Aves; order Passeriformes; family Sylviidae; genus Acrocephalus; species Acrocephalus arundinaceus. The sequence continues at coordinate 109,518 of JAJEOU010001568.1, read as the reverse complement.
AACAAAGCTCACAAACATTTGTTCAAAATACCCAAGCAATACAAGCCCATGGGAATAACAGAAATCTTCAATTCTTTCGTGGTAATTGTAGAGATTTCAGAAGTGTATTCAAAGAGGATGTAATATATTGAAAACAATGAAGAGAATTTTTTTTGTCCCTTTATTAGATTGATATCAGCAATCTCCAGGTGGTATTGATCCCAAGCACCTCCTATTGCACTCTGAATAGATCTGAAAATCAGGACCCTTCATGGCTGACAATCAATCAGACTCTGTCCCTACCCCCACCCCACCGTTTTCTTCATCCAACCCCTGGGACTCAGAGGAGCTGAGGAATGGAGTCACACCCAGGGGTGTCCCCAGGGCTCAGGATTGGGGCCAGGTCAGTTAAATCTCTTTATGTGTGATCTGGATGAGGGCATTGAAGGCACCTTCAGTCAGTTCCCAGTGAGCCCAAGCTGTGTGGGAGTGTGGCTGTGCTGGAGGGCAGGAAGCTCTGCAGAGGGATCTGGACAGGCTGGAGCCATGGGCTCAGGACAATTGGATGGGGTTCACCAAGGCCAAGGGCTGGGTCCTGCCCAGGGCTCACAACCACCCCAAATCCCTGACCGTGCCCTGCCCGTGATCCCCGCAGCCTGTCCTGTTTCCTTCATCCCTGCATTGCCAGGGACTTCCTGGGACAAGGCAGCTCTGCTGTGGCTGTGGAGGGAGGTGCAAGGGGGAGCCAAGACTCATCAGGTTTGTGTTCTTTAGGGGTCAGGAACTGGTGGGACTCAGAGGCACAGAAAATGTCTCTTCATTGCCAACACAAAAAATGTAAACATGATACAATTTAAGAAACATTGAAACTCTTCCCTCAGCAGTGTGAGACATCCCAGACACATCTGACATGTCCACCATTCACAGGGGATTCCGGTAAAAACCAATTTTATACAAAGATGATTCTGTGATTGATATAAACACAGTTCAGTTGTTGAATCAGGATGCTCTGAGTGAAGTGGAGATAAAACAGCCTGAACAATTCCTGATTTGCAAAGCTGTCAGTGGTGGATGGAGAAGGGGATCAGGAAACTTTTGGTGTGGAGGAAATGCTGAAACCAGCCTGACTCATTTAATCTCTCTCGGATCCCAGGCTGATAGCCTACCGAGAATTGCAGGTAAAGTCCTTTTCTCCAAGCCCCGTGCCAGAAGGAAGAGTCAGGATGCGTCGATTTCTTTATCAAAATTGTTTATTCATTCGATGTTCCAAAATATTTTCTCTTCAGCTGGCGTAGGTATCACCTACACCGCTGCCCAAGGCTATCTGCCTCGCTCATGGGCGGTCGTAATCTTTTATACTAACCGTTACGTCCTAATTGTTTTTACTATTGTACCAATATCTACCACCTTTATTAAACTGTGCACCTTTACACTAAACCAATAAAAAATGCCACCACCTCACCCGAAGATGGAGGACAAGAAGAAGAAGAAGAAAGACAAGGGACACACCCAAATCCCTCCATCTTGTCTCCTTGAGCCTCCTTTGTGAACCCCCAAAATCCACATTAATACACAAAAATAAGTTACTTAATATCCTAATCACACACTTGTGACTTGTAATTCTTCATATAACGTTGGCAATCGCTCCCAAGGGCTAAAATCAAGGGCACTGGCATTTTCATCACTATACCAGGGTCTCGGGACCCCCTCCTGGGGTTCCGGACTGCCCGGGACATCTAAAGGGATGTCCTGGGTTCCAACAATCTCCTCCTGTCCTGGCTGATCTCCCCTCTTTCCCCTTCCACCCATTGGCTTTTGTCTCTCACCAGGCCCCCGGTGAAGAGCCTGGCTCTGTGTTCTCCATCACCTCCTGGGTGGCACTGCCAGGCTGGGATGAGGAACCCCTCAGCCTTCCCTGCTCCAGGCTGGGCAAGCCCAGCTCCCTCAGCCTCTCCTCACAGCCAAGGGGCTCCAGCCCCACCTTGGAGCCCTTCCCAAACCCTACTCCAGCTGCAAGACATCTTTCCTGCCCTGGGGAACCCAAGCCAGGCCACAGTGACCTGGGTAATCCACGTCCTTGATGTCCTGGTCACACAGCCCAGCCCCTTGTCCCGTGTCAGGCTCTGGGAGTTGATTTGTGGAACATCCTTGGGGGAGGCTGCAGCGCTGGGGGCAGGGGGGACCCAGGGGGACAGGGGACCCTGCTCGGCACGAGCAGCATTGGACTTCTCTGAGGGGGAAATGTGAGTTTGCTTATACAGGTGTCCTGGATCCATATGTAGAGGACGTGTTTTGCATCAGATAACACTGGCAGAGGGATAAGAATATTATTTCTTCACTGAAAATAATATTTCATGCATAATACACATAGAAGGAAAAAGGACACATATGATCAGAAGAGCATCAGAGTTTTTCAGAGGATGAGAGACTCATTGATATTCCAGTAGTCAAACCTGTTCAGATCCTTTTCTCAGGGCCTCCTTGAGATGAGAGGTGACCACCAGAGGCCAAGGCCAGCCAGAGCTCTCTATCCGGGCAGCTTTTTTCTGGGACAACCCTTGCATATAGGGAATTTTTCAGAGAGAGTTTCAATAAGTGGGCACCTGGAAAGATGGATGGTTCTTTTCCATAGGAAGGAAAGCACAGAGCCCCAGTTCTCCAGGGGCTGATGAGACACAGCCCTCAGCATTCCAAGATCAGCTGGACCTGTCAGGAGGCCCACGGGAGGCCAAACCAGCCAAACCTGTTCCATCTTCCCTTGTTTCCATGAGGTCCCAAAGTGTCACAATGTCTTATTTGTTTCTGTACTGTCACAATGGCCCCATGCTTCCACAAGGCACCGCAGGATCACAGTGGCCCTTTGGTTCCACGAAGGCCTGTAACGCAACAATGGCCTCTTGGTTCCACCAAGCCCTGCTGCTTCACACTCGCCCCTTGGGACCATGCAGCCCAGCAGTACCACAGTGGTCCCTGTGGTTCCATGAATTCTTAGAGTGTCACAATGGTTCATTAGTTCCATGAGGCCCTGAAGTACTACCATGCTCTCAAGAGGAAGGAAAGCACAGAGCCCCAGTGTTGCAGGGGCTGATGAATGGCAGCCACCAGAGGCCAAGGCCAACCAGAGCTGTCTGTCCTGGCAGCTTTCTTCAAGGAGCAATGGAAAAAATTTCTTGGATTCCGTATCTCAGATATAGGGAATTTTGGGGGGGCAGAATCCCAATTTCAGCCATGAGCACGTGGATGAGAAGGCAAGTCCTTTACCATGGGAAGGAAAGCACAGAGCCCCAGTATTTCCAAGGCAGATTAGGCGTGACAACCAGCAGCCAAGATGAGCCAGGCCTGCCTGTCCTGGCAGCTTTTGTCTGGAAGAAACATTTGCACACAGTGAATTTTGGAGAAGTACTAATTTTGGCCATGGATGCCTGGGCAGGAGGGATGATTCTTTTCCACAGAAAGAAAAGCCCAAAGCCTCAGTGTTTCAGGGGTGCATGAGAAGAGACCCCAAAAATGCCGAGGTCAGTTGAGTCAGTCAGGCCAAGCCATCCAGACCTGTTCCCTGTTCCCTTGGATCCACAGGGCCATGCAGTCCTCTTTGAGCTCCAGCTGCTGCTGGAGCATATGACAATGGTCATTCCATATTGGATCCTTGGTTCCACAAGGCCATGCTGTATCACACTGGCCCCTTGATTTCATTGGGCCCCATAGTGTCACAATGGTCCCTGGCTTCCATGAGGCCTTGCAGTGTCAAAATGGTTTCCTTTGTTCCATGGAGCTGCACAATGACACAATGGTCCCCTTGGTGCCACGAGGCCGCAGAGTGTCACAATGGTGTCTGTGATTCCATACAGTCCTGCAGTGTCAAAGTGCTCTCGGTTCTCTTGAGCTCCTCAGGATCACAGTGGCCCCTTGGCTGCATGAGGCCCTGCGGTGTCACAGAGACCCTGTGGTTCCATGAGTCTCTGTACTTTCAACAATGGTTCCCTTGCTCAGCCAAGGCCTTGCTTTTTCACAATGGATTCTTGGTTCCATGAAGCCTTTCTCTGTCATAATGTACTTTTGATTCCATGAGGTTTCTCAGTGTCACAATGGCCTCTGGGCTTCATGAGGTTCCAGAGTTTCACAGTGGTCTCCTTGGATCTGCAGTATCACAACGGACCATTTGTTTCATAGAGCCCTGCTGGGTCAAAAAATATTGTTCCTGTGCTAAAAATTCACAGGCACAGTTAAAGTTAAATTAATTAAAATTACCCTTTAGGTATCAAGCCCAAGGCTTTGTGTTCCCAGGCAGAGGCAGGCAGGATGCAGAGCTATCAGCAAAAGAAGGGGCCAGCCAGGTGGGGCAGCCGGGGGATGACGACAGCCTGCAGGGACAGAGGCACAGGGCATGGACACCGTAGGACAGCCTGGGCTGGACAGGGCACAGGCATGGGCAGCAGCTGAAAGGCCCTGACAGAGCCAACTCCTGCAGCACTTTGGCCATGGCTGCTGGCCCTGGGCCTGAGGCCAGCAGTGAACAAGTGATCCTTGCAGGCCTGGGGACTCATTGCCTCCTTGTCCCTGCTCAGCAGCCTGGCAGGGGCTGCCCCATGGTGCTGCCCTTGGCATTGCACATCCCCACATCCCAGTGGCCTGGGAAGAGCCCTGAGCAAGGACAGAGGGAAAGGATCTGCCTTGCCAGGGGCTGGGGCTCAGGCCTTGGCTCTTTGGATTCCTGAAACACATCCAGGTTTGCTGAGCATTAGAGACACCTTTCCCTTGTTTGTCCCCACCTGTCATCACTGCCTGCAGTGTTCTGCTCTAACTAGAAACTGAGGGTATTTTCTCAGTCATATCCCTCAGCGGGAACCCTTTAAACTTCAAGAAACTTCATGGTTTCAATTTTACTTTGAGTTATTGAAAAGTTTTAAAGACACTCGCAAGGAACTGAGTTGAAGGTAAACAACACCAAATCCACGGGAGGGTCATTAAAGTCATTGTGCTTTGTCTGTGCTGCTGAGCAGGGCCACCCTCCTGGCACAGAGGCAGCTCCTGGAAACCAAGAAAAGTTTCCAAAAGACACTTCTCCCTAGACAAAACCTACCCTTAGATGGGGTACCTTAGTTTTTTGAAATGTGGACTCAGAGTGAAAGTTTACAGTGGCATAACAATCTTTCCTGTTCCTTCCTCATTAATAGTTGTCTCTCCCTTTTTTGTTTGTTTAGGTTTAGTTTTGCTTTTAACAGTCTAGAACATCATTCTCTTACACCGAATATTATTTTTTGCACTTGTGCCTATTGATATCTATGCCTATAGAACTTCTGCCTATGGAATATTAACTTTTGAATACAATAAACAAAAAAAGCAAATAAATACATTGAACTGAATAATAGATCTAATCTATCTCTCGCTCCCACTGCTGCTTTATAGATTCTCTTGTGCCTTTTTTCAGTTTTTGTTGCTTTTTGTCTTCTGCAATTTCAGTTCTTCCATTGACTGAAGCAACATGTCTGCTTGCTGTTTCTCTCCCTCTTGTCTTGCTTTTTTCAACGCTTCCCCTCGTGCAGGTCTGTACTTGTTTTCATAATGTTTCTTCTCTTCGAGTTTGGTCACCTCCATTTTTGGTTTTTTTTGTGTTAGTTGGTCACTCCAAGCTTTTCTTACATTCTTTTGGTGCAGCTCTGCCTTCGCCTCTCGGAGCTCTGCTGCTGTTTCCAGCTATGCCATCCTGCCGCGAACACTGGCACGTGCTGCCCCAGGATCCCGCAAACTGTGGCCGGACCTTGGGATCGGTGTCTCATAAATCATCCTTGCTCTCAGGCGCTCAGGTCTGCCTACATTGCTTTTAGGGTCTCAGGCCTGCCTGGCTGCAACTTGTCCAGATTTTTAGACTCCCAGGTCTGCCTATTTTTCTCTCAGGTCCACCTGCTCTGCTCTTCAGGTTCTTGGTCTGCCTGGCTCAGTTCGGCTGGGCTCCACCATCTTACTGCTCTTTGGGTTGTACTCGTTTGCCAGGATCACGTTGGGGTCACCATTTATTGTGACCAGTTGATTGTGGAGTCATGACTGACGCAGGCATCAGTCCCTTATTATCTAAAACTCTCATACCTTTCTCTCTGCAGCCTACCCACAGGCAGCTCCATGCAGCCTTCGGACTCCTTCTCTCTTCCTTCTTCAGGACCAGCTAACACTTTCCTGTCCATTGCACGACCACCTGACCCTGTCTGTCCCTTACACACCTGCTTGACCCTTCTTCCTCACAGCACAGCCTGCAGACTCCAACCAAGTCTCAAACAACTAACCTAGTGTTTTATAACACTCATTCTCATTGGATATAGCTGTGATCTATTAAGGTCAAGGCTGTTCCCACTCTTGGTAATTAGTACAGCTGCAATTTATCAGGGGTGAGATTGCCTTCAGCACTGTCTCTGTTCTCTTTACAATCCGTCCTCCCACACCAAGGAGAATCTGGGTACAGTACAGAACCTCATGGAAACAAGCGGCCATTGTGGCACTGCAAGGCCTTTTGGAACAAAGAGACCACGGTGACACTACAGAACCTCATGGAACTACGGGTCCATTGTTGCACAGCAGGGCCTCAGAACCAAGGAGTCCATGGTGACACTACAGAACCTCATGGAATCAAGGCGTCCATGTTACACAGCTGAACCCCATGGAACCAAGGCCCCCTTGTGACACTGTGGAACCAAGGAGAATTGTTGGCAGTACGAGAGCTCATGGAACCAAAAGTCCATGGAAATACTGTGGGGCCTCATGGAACCATGGAGACCATTATGACACATCAGGACGCACTGGAACCAAGGGGCCATTGTGACACTGCAGGGCCTTGTATAACCAAGGGGTTGATGTAGCACAGCAGGGCCTCATGGAACCAAGGGGATCATAGTGACACTGTGGGGCTCCATGAGACCACAGGGACATTCTGACTCTGTGGAACCAATGAGACCATTGTTACATGATGTGGCATCATAGAACCAAGGAAACCATTGAGGACCTTCAGGGAAACCCACTGAGACTATGATGTCATTTCAAAGCCTTGTGACACCACAGGTCTATTGTGGAACTGCAGGGCCTTGTGGAACCTATGAGACCATTGTGACATTGCACGGCCTCCTGGGAACAAGGGGCCATTGTGACACTCTGGGGCCTTGTAGAACCGAGGGGCCAATGTGACACTGTGTTGCACCATGGAACCAAGGGGACCATTGTGACACTGCAGGGCTCCATGGAACTATGAACAGTCAGGAGCCCAATGGAATGAAGGAGCCATTCCATACTTCAGGATCTCATAGAACCAAGGTGCCCCTGTGGTACTGTGGGGCCTCATGGAATCCTGGACACCATTATGGCACTTTGATGCCTCGTTGAATCAAGGGGCTCTGCAGGGCCTTGTGGAACCAAGGAGCCATGGTGACGCTGAGGAGTCTCATGGAAGCAATGAAACCATTCTGGCACTCTGGGTCCCCATGAAACCAAGGGGCCATTCTGACACCACAGGACCTCACAGAACCAGGGCAACCACTGTGACACTGCCAGGTCTCATGGAAGAAAGGGGCCAGTGTGACGTAGCCAGGCCTTGTGGAAACAAGGAGCCATGGTGATCTTGAGGAACCCAATAGAACCAAGGGGACATTGTGACGTTCTGTGACCTCATGGAACCAATGGGACATTGTGACATTGTGCAGTCCCATGGAACCAAGGAGACCATTTTGACATTGCAGGGCCTCATGGAGGCAAGGGGCCATTATGCCATTGTTGAGGCAAGGAGACCAATGGGATATTGCTGGGCCTCATGGAAACAAAGATCTGTTGTGATAATATGGGGCCTTTGGATCCAAGGGGAACTTGTGATGCTGCATGTCCCAAGGATCCAAAAACATGGAACAGATCTGGTTGGCTTGGCCTCTGGGGGTAGCCTGACTAGTCCAGTTGACCTTGGCATGTTGAGAGCTGCTTCTCATCTTCTCCTGAAACACTGGAGTTGTGTGCTTTCCTTCCTGTAGGAGAGAATTCTCCTCCTCCTCCAGGTTCCCATGCTCAAAACTGGGGTTCTGCCTCCAAATTTGTTAAATCCAAGGATTGTTCCCATATGAAACCTGCCAGGGAAGACAGCTCTGGATGGCCTTGGCCTCTTGGGGGATACTTCTCATCTTCCTTCAAAACACTGGGGGGCTGTGCTTTTCTTGCCATGATAAAAAGCATCTTTCAAATGTAGGCATCCATGGCCAAAATTGGGAATCTGCCTCCAAAATTACTTATATCCAAGGATAACTGCCAGACAAAAGCTTCCAGGACTGTCTCGGTTCCCTTGGCTTCCTGAGGGCCAGCTCTCATCTGCCTTTTAAACACTGGGGCTCCTTCCTATGGAAAAGAACTTTCCTTGTCTAGATACCCATGGACAAAGCTGGGCTTTGGCCTCCCAAATTCTGTCTACCCAAGGATTACTACAAGACAAGAGCAGCCAAGACAAACAGGTCTGGCTGACCTTGGCCTCTTTGGGGCCTCCTCTAATCAGCCTTTGAAACACCGGGGCTCTGCCCTTTCCTTCCTGTGGAAAACATCTGTTATTCTGGACCAGGAACCCATGGCTGAAATGGAAAACCACCTCAAAAACTCCCCATATATCCAAGGGTTGTTTTCAGAAAAAAAGCTGCAAGGACATACAGGTCTGGCTTGCCTTGGGCTCCGGTGAGTTCCTCTCATCTGCCTTCAAAAAATCCGGGTTCTGTGGTTTCCTTCCTATAGAAAGCAACCATCCTTGTTGTCCAGGTGCCCAGGGCCTCAAGCACACGACCAGTAAAGAGGGTCAAAGGAGCTCTGTGCTCAGTGGAGTGGAGACAGAGGACAGAAGACGAGAGACCTGGGAATGCTTGAAGGGTGGTTTCAGAGATGGTGGATCCTTTTGACATGAAGAAAACAGCCACAGAAAGAAAAAAAAAATGCAAAGGGCAGCTGGGGAAGTCCAGACTGGACACAAGGAGAGAGGAAATTCTCTCCCAGGGCAGGGCTGTGGTGAAACACATCCCCCAGAAAGAGTCTGGAGCAGCCAAAGGCTTTGTGTGCCCAGGGAGAGGCAGGCAGGACGCAGAGCTGTCAGCAAAGGAAGGGACCAGCCAGGTGGGGCAGCCGGGGGATGACGACAGCCTGCAGGGACAGAGGCACAGGGCATGGACACCGTAGGACAGCCTGGGCTGGACAGGGCACAGGCATGGGCAGCAGCTGAAAGGCCCTGACAGAGCCAACTCCTGCAGCACTTTGGCCATGGCTGCTGGGCCTGGGCCTGGGGCCAGCAGGGGACAAGTGACCCTTGCAGGCCTGGGGCCTCATTGCATCCTTGTCCCTGCTCAGCAGCCTGGCAGGGGCTGCCCCATAGTGCTGCCCTTGGCATTGCACATCCCCACATCCCAGTGCCCTGGGAAGTGCCCTGAGCAAGGAGGGAGGGACAGGATCTGCCTTGCAAAGGGCTGGGGCTCTGGTCTTGGCTTTTTGGATTCATGAAACACATCCAGGTTTACTCAGAATAAGATATCTTTGCCTTGTTTTTCCCTACCTGTCATTAGTGCCTGCAGTGTTCTGCTCTAACTGGAACCTGGGGACATTTTCACAGTCCTCTCCCTCAGTGGGATCCATTAGAACTTGAAGAAACTTTGGACTTTAAATCTAAATTTGAGTTCTTGAAAAGTTTTTTGATCACACGCTGAAGGACTGAGTGTGGTGTAAACAGCATGAAAGCCCCGAGAGGGTCATTAAAATCCTTTTTCTTTGTCTGTACTGCTGATTGGGGCTGAGCTCCTCATCCAGAGGATGATCCTGGTAACCAAGAACAGCTTAAAAACACATTTCTCTTTATAAGCAGCTTTTCTCCCAACCCAGGAGGGCTGGGGCACTGCCTGCAGCCACCCCGGGCACAGCACACAGGCACAGAGAGCTTCAATCACTCAGGGCTGGGAAGGGGCTGAGAAGGGACTGGGGGAGAATCACTGCGAGCCCTTGGCACAGGAACCTCTGGCTGCAGAACAATGCAGCTGCAGCTCCTGCAGTGATCTCCTCAAGCTGCAACATCCCAATGCCTACAGACTCTGTGAGTACATTCTCTGATGATCACTTGTGTAGAGCAGCCAGGGGTGCCCAGGGCTGTGGTGCAGAGCAGGGTCCTGCAGCCCAGGGCGCTGTGCTGGCCCAGGGACTTTGCTGCCTGCCAGGGACAGCTCTCAGCCGGCCCGGGGAGCTGCTGCCAGCGCTGGGGGACAAGACCTGGGTGGAAGGAGACAGCTGGTAAGGCATGTGTGGTAAGGATGCTGCATTGTTCAGGACTGTTCCCAGCATGAGATTTAACTGCAGAACATTTCCAAGCAGATTATGCAGGGAGCACAGCAAGGCAGGCCTGCATAAAAGGGAAAATCTTGCTTTTTAAAACAACTGCTCTGGATTGCCTGGATAGGAAATTGCACATAGATATTAATCTCTCAATTCAGGTTCAAAAAAATCAAACAATTTTCTCTAAGATCTTATTAGACCAGGCAGTGACAGAAAGCAACACAAGGTCCCTTGCAGGCAGAAGCAGGGTCGCTTTTCCAGCCTCCTCAGGGTTGCTCTGACGTTGCCATCAGAGCCTGCAGAACCAGAGCTGGCCCTGGGCAATGCCTGAGCTGGGAGGGGTCTGCAAGGCAGAGCTGAGACCCCAGGGCTGGGCTGGGCTCTGGCAGCACTGGCAGGGCTCAGCCCTGGGCACAGGGAAGCAGCTGCAGGCAGGGACAGCTGCAGGCAGCAGAGCCCTGGGCAGGCAATGGGGGGAAAGTGCCACCAAGCTGTGCTGGGATATTCAAAGTCCTCTCCAAACTGAACTATTCCATGCTTAGTTTTTTACAGATTTTCCTGCCAAGACACTGCAATTGTCCAACAGCAGCTCCATCAGCCATTTCCTCCTGCTGCCCTTGGCAGACATGCGGCAGCTGCAGCTCCTGCACTTCTGCCTCTTCCTGGGCATCTCCCTGGCTGCCCTCCTGGGCAACGGCCTCATCATCAGCGCCGTAGCCTGCGGCCACCTCCTGCACAGCCCCATGTTCTTCTTCCTGCTCAACCTGGCCCTCACCGACCTGGGCTTCATCTGCACCACTGTCCCCAAAGCCATGCACAATTCTCTCTGGGACACCAGAAACATCTCCTACTCAGGCTGTGCTGCACAGGTTTTTCTGATTATCTTCTTTCTTGGAGCAGAGTTTTCCCTGCTGACCATCATGTGCTACGACCGCTACGTGTCCATCTGCAAACCCCTGCACTACGGGACCCTCCTGGGCAGCAGAGCTTGTGCCCACATGGCAGCAGCTGCCTGGGCCAGTGCCTTTCTCAATGCTCTCATGCACACGGCCAATACATTTTCCCTGCCCCTGTGCCATGGCAATGCCCTGGGCCAGTTCTTCTGTGAAATCCCACATATCCTCAAGCTCTCCTGCTCACACTCCTACCTCAGGGAACTTGGCCTCATGGCTGTTAGTGCCTCTTTAGCACTTGGGTGTTTTGTGTTCATTGTTTTCTCCTATGTGCAGATCTTCATGGCTGTGCTGAGGATCCCCTCTGAGCAGGGACGGCACAAAGCCTTTTCCACCTGCCTCCCTCACCTGGCTGTGGTCTCCCTGTTCATCAGCACTGCAGTGTTTACCTACCTGAAGTCCCCCTCCATCTCCTCCCCATCCCTGGATCTGGCCCTGTCAGTTCTGTACTCGGTGGTGCCTCCAGCACTGAACCCCCTCATCTACAGCCTGAGGAACCGGGAGCTCAAGGCTGCACTGTGGAGAATGGTAACTGGATGGCTTCAGACAAATTAAAATACCAATTTCTGCAAATCACTTGTAATAAAAGCCATATTTAATATTTCTTGTTTATTTCTTTTGTAGGTTTTTTTTTTCTTTTTTTTACCTTTTAGATCTTGTCCAAAAGGAATGGTAATTGCCATTTCTCATTTTGTTTCTCTTAACCTTCTCTGTGGACACAGACTGTGTCAATGAGATGCCAAGTTCTTGGTGGCATTAAAGTGACTAAAGGATCTCCCAGCCAAGTTTTCTGCAGAGATGCCCCTTGGTTCCCTTCTCTGCAGCTGCAGCAGCAATGTCTGTGTGCAGAGCTGGGGGCAGATCAGTGCTGGCACAGCAGCTGTGCCCAGCAGCAGCAGCAGCAGCCCTTGGTGTTGCCAGTGCTGCTGCCGTGGCCCTGCCCCGCTGCCCTGCTGGCCCTGGTGTTGCTGTAGGGCCTGAGTGCTCTCGGGGCCGGGCACAGTGCTGGGGGTGGCAGTGCCGGGGCTGCAGCAGGGACAGGCCATGGGCACTGCTGGGGCAGCGCTGACGCCTTAGGCCAGGGCCTGGGGGCTGCAGGCTCCTTGCCCAGGCTCTCTCCAGAACACTTTGCCCAGGCCAATGCTGAGCACAAAAAAGCCGCCGGAGCAGCCCCAGGCTGGCTGTGGGCAGGCTGGGGGCAAACAGCATGGCTGGGGCTGTGCAAGGTGCCTGGGGGAGACAAGGGGAAGGAGCAGCAGAGCAGGGGCTGATCCATCCCCACTGCGCTGGACACCCCAGGGCAGCGTCCCACAGCGTCCTCATGCACCTGCCAACAACATCCCCCCTCTGCAGCCCTGGCCTCTCCCCCAGCTCACACAGGTGCCGCATCCTTGCAGGCACAGACACGGCAGCACTGCCTCAGGAGCCCCTGTTTGCACTGCCCAGAGCAGGCGTCAGCACCCCCATGGTGTTGGTATGGGGAGATGAAGCTGAGGAAGCACAAATGCCATCAGCCCCTGGGGCCAGCAAGGGCTGGGGGACAGCAGGGAAACGACTCAGCTTTGTGGTGGCCTCTGAAGTCACACAGAAAGTTTGTTCCCATCAGCTGGGAGTTTCCTGTGCCACTGCAGACGTTGTTGCTCAGAGCCAGGGCTGCCTGGCAGCCACCCCCAAACTGCCTGCAGCATTTCCTTTGCTTCACCTTGGCTCTCTTTCCTCTTCCTGGTACAAATTTCTTCCTCTTACCCACCCCTGTTCCCTCCCCTACAAACAGCCCCTCCCTGGTTGCCCTTTCCTCTCTGGCCCCACTCCCCATTTCAGTTCCTGACTTGGCACCATGGGAACGTTCCTTGGGGAGCAGGATCATCCTCCAAGTGCTTCAGGAATTGTCTGCAGGCTCCTGCAGTGCCTCCTGCTGTTCCCTTGCCAGAGGCACCACAGGCCAGGGGGGCCCATCTGGCCTGGTGTGTCTGGCTGTGGGGCTCCCTGTTGTGGGCAATGAGGAGGAGCTGCAGAGGCTCTGCAGGACTGACAGGATGGGCTTGGGGGCTGTGAGAAGAAGTTGAGAGACCTGGGCTGCAGGACCATGTGAAGAGGATTCCCAGGGCTCATCCTGCAACTGCTGCAAGGGTGGTTTCAAAGAATCCCAGTATCAGCAAGGTTTGAAAAGACCTTGGACATCATCAAGTCCAACCTGTGTCTTCACACTGCCTTGTCTCCTCTGAGCCTCCTCTTTTCCAAAATAAACAACCCCAGCTCCCTCAGCCACTCCTCACAGGACTTGTGTTCCAGACCTCTCACCAGCCTTGTTGCCCTTCTCTGGACACGCTCCAGCCCCTCCATGTCCTTCCTAAATTGAGGGGCCCAGAACTGGACACAGCACTCTAGGTGCTGCCCAACCAGTGCCCAGCACAGGGGAAGAATCACTGCCCTGCTCCTGCTGGCCACACTGTTCCTGATCCAGGCCAGGAGCCATTGGCCTTCTTGGCCACCTGGGCACACTGCTGCCTCATGTCCAGCCTGCTGTCCCTCAGTCCCTGCAGGTCCCTTTCTGCCTGGCTGCTGTCCAGTCACTCTGTCCCCAGCCTGTAGTGCTGCAGGGGTTGTTGTGGCCAAAGTGCAGGACCCAGCACTTGGACTTGTTAAACCTGACATTGTTGGATTTGGGCCCTGGATCCAGCCTGTCCAGGACCCTGTGCAGAGCTCTCCTGCCCTCCTGCACATCAACACTCCCAGCCAGCTTGGTGTCACCTGTAAATTTGCTGATGATGGACTCAATCCCCTCACCCAGATCATCAAGGCAGATATTGAAATCCTTGCTGGCTAGCTCGGATCCTTCAACCATTCTGTGGTTGCTTTGTGATGGCACTCAAGGTGATCTGTTCCATAACCTTGCCCGGCACCGTGGTCAGGCTGACAGGCCTGGAGTTCCCCAAATCCTCCTTCCAGCCCTTCTCAGGGATGGGGTCACATTGGCACCTCCAGGACTCCGGGAGCTCCCCAGTGAGCCAGGACTGATGAGAAATGATGGGAGCACCTTGGGGAGCTCATCCAGCAGCTCCCTCATCCCCCTAGGATGGATCCCCTCTGGTCCCAGAGACCCCTGTGAGCACCTGAGTGGCTCAGCAGGTCACCAGCTGCTTCCTCCAGAATTACAGGGGGGCTCTTCTGCTCCCTGACCCATCTACCAGCTCAGGAGAACACTTGTCCTGAGGACAACCTGTCTTATTGCTGAAAACTGAGGCAACGAAGGGGTTAAGTACCTCATCTTTGGTAACCATATCCCCCCCAATAAAGAATGGAGGCTGTTGTTACCCCTCCTTTTGCCATCAATGTATTAATAAAATCATTTTTATTTTCCTTCACAGAAGCAGCCTCGTGAAGTCCAAATTGGGCTTTAACTTCTCTAATTGTTTTTGCATGACCTAACAACATGCTTAAAAATTTCCTGAGTTGCCTGACCTTTTCTCCAAAGGTGATGATGCACCCTCATTTATTCCCTGAGTTCCTGCAAAATTCCATACCCAGCCAGGCCAGTCATTTTCCTTATTTGGTCAGATTTTGTCACAGAGGGGCAGGTTGTTCCTGCTCCTTCAAGATTTCATTCTTGAAGTGTGTTCATCCTTCCTGGACACCCTTATTCTTAAGGGCTGTTTCCCTTAAAAAAATCAGTACCTGTTTCAGTACTCAACAAATTGGCATCCTGAATAGGCTGAAGTCTGCTCTCCGTATGTCCAGTGTAGAAGTTTTGTTGATGCCCCTCCTTCTTTCGCAGCATAATTAAAAACTCAGTCATTTCATGGTCACTGTATCCCAAAGAGCCTCCGTGCACCACATCCCCCAGCAGCCCTTCTCTGTGAACAGCAGGAGACAGAGCTTTCCTTGGCAGTGGCAAGAGAAGGAAACCTCCCCCAAGTGCAGCTTGGAAAGTTCAGCCTGGAGGTGAGGAGAAAGAAAAGTCCCTGCCAGGGTAGAATTTTGGTGCAGGAGCTGTCCCAGCGTGAGCCTGGGCCATGCCCTGGCCCTGTGTGCCAGGAGCCGGCAGCGCTGGGTGCAGGGAGCCCAGGGAGGGCCCAAAAATGCTGGGCTGAGAAATGCTGGGGGCACAGCCAGATGGGCGTGTGCAGCCGGCCAGGGCACAGCAGCAGCACGCACAGGGGGCACAGCCTGCAGGACAGATGGCCAAGGGCTGGGCACAGCTGGCAGGGCCACAGGCACCCAGGCCTTTGTCCTCTGGGCTCTGGCAGCGCCTCTGGAGGCCCCACTGAAGGAACTTTCCTTTCAGGGGCTGCACTTTGCTCCTCCCTGGCCCCTCCCTGAGGAGGCTGGCAGGGGTTGCAGTTTGATGCCATTTGTCCTTGCTGCCCCTCCCATCCCAGTGCCCCTCAAACAGCCCCGAGCCACCCGTGAGGGACAGGCCCTGCTGTGCCAGGCCTGGGCTCAGGGCTTGGCCTTTCTGCTTCCTCCAGCCAGCCCAGGCCTTGCTCAGCAGTGCAGTTCCTGCTCACAGCCTTTGGCTCCCTGCAATCCTGGCCTCAAGGATCTGCTCTCACCAGTCCCTGGGGAGCCTTTGGCACTCCCTGCCCTCAGTGGGGCCCAGTGATGCTCCAAGGGACTTGGAGTTTTCTTCTGACTCCTTGAGCAGCTTCTTCAACCTTCTCTCAGTGCCTGCGGGTCCTGGACTCAGCTCCTAATCCACTGTGGGGCACATGAAAATACAGAAAGTCCTCAGGAGCTCCTGTTCTTCCTTCAATTGTCTTTGAGTCTACAGAGTTTGTGCAGCTGATTGGAGTCAGTTTGGAGTTCTGTTAAGAAGAAAGATTTCAAAGTGCACCTCATGATTTCTGATTTTTAAATCAAGGATGCATTTTTTTCTTTTACCCTTCAGAGAAAAGATGTCAGAAGCATTTCCCAAGTGATCTTGATGCTGCATGTCTCCTTGGGAGATCTGGGCATGGAGAAGAATGAGCCCCTTGCAGGCTGACCCTTCTGTAAAAACCTGCTCCTCACCCCAAACCTCACCATATCTGACATCGCCCACCGGGGACTGAAATCCAAAAACATTAAGAAAAGAGAGGCATTTTTCTTTAAAAATAAAATTGAAAAATTTAATAAAACTATAATGGCATTTTTCCTACTTATAATACTATTATTCTAAGCTTTTATTATCTATTTTTATATTTATATTTAAATATTCTATACATTTATAACAATCGAAAAGGTAATGGTCATTGGTTCTAAGTAACACATTTCCCTTCATTCATTAACTGACCACTCCTGGCTGTTGATTTCTCCCTCTCTATGCTAATTAGCCCTAATTTTAGTCCTTTTGTCACCTTTTTGAGAATTTTCTCAGAAAGGGTAAAAGGGGCCACTTTAGGGTCCATGGAGACATTTCTGGGGCACATTTGGGGCAGTTTGGGGTCTCGGGAGAGAATTCGGAGAAAACTTAGGGGTCTGGAGGAAACTTAGGGGAGCCGGGAGGGAATCTAGAGAGGCACTTAGGGGTTCTGCATGACAACTCGGGGTCCGGGGGAGCACTCGGGGGTCCACGGAAGGGAATCTGGGGAACCCTCGGGGTCCGGGCGGGCACTTGGAGGGCTCTGACGGGTCTCTCTAAGGCGAGGGGCATGACGGGAGTTGTAGGCGCGGGAAAACAACGATTTGAAGGGGCCCCGGAGCATCACGGGAGTTCTAGGCAAAGCTCCAATGGCCCCCGGTGGGACGCGGAGCATGACGGGAGGTGAAGTCACAGCTGGACTAGCGCCCTTTGGGCACCGCGGAGAATGCTGGGAGCTGTGGTCCCGGAAGTGCATCGAGAGGGGCGTTTGGAGGTCCGGGAAGGTACTTGAGAGATATTTTTGCATCCGAGCCGCGAGTGCAGGTGATCACGGGGGATCTTATACGGTTGGGGAGCGTTTAGGGGCAGCCTACGGAGCTCCTACCCGGCTGTTTAGGTCGCGGGGTACGGCATCAGCTTCAGGCGCGACCCTGTGTTATGAGGGGCTCTGAGGCCGTGGGGGATGATAGGAGATGAATTCCCAGAAGTGCCCATAACGGGCATCCATGGGATTCGGAGCATTCAGGGCATCCGAGGACGATTTTGGAGGGTTCGAAATGGCCGCAGAGGGGACGTTTAGGGATCCTGAAGAGTCTGTGGGACATATGGAGGAGGATAACGAGGGTTCTGTGGGGCGCGGGGCATGACGGGCGTTATAGTGCCATGTTCAATAAGGCTCCTTCGGGCCGCGGGGCATGACGGGAGTTATAGGCAAAAGGAAACGATGGCAGATCGCATTCTGTGATTGATATTTGACCCAGGGTCTCTCCTCAGGAGGTCTGGCCTGCTCAGAGCAGCTGTGCCTTGAGGTCTGACCCAGAGTGGACAGCCTTGCTCCACATTCCCCAAGCCCATCCTGTCTCCCCTCACTCCCCTGGCACCTGCTTTGCTTGGAGAGCTGCCTGCACTCAGGAAAAAAGGGCTTTTCTCTTTTTTGAAGCAATGTAGAACTCCTCATTTTCCCCACTGCAAACAGACACACTGCCCAAGTGTGTGCCAGCCCAAGGTGCCACCAAAAGCACTGCAGCCCTGCCCTGGGCCAGCAGTGAGGGGGGATCATCATCCCCACCTGCCCTGGGCCACTGCAAGGGGCTGTGCCCATGGACACTGCACTGACCCCACTGCTGGGTTTGGGTGCCACGGCAACCGGGAGCAGTTCAAGTTTCCTTGGAAACACTGGGGAGTATTGGGACATACTGGGAGTGACACTGGGATCGCTCTGGCAGACACTGGGACATTCTGGGAGTGACACTGGGGAGCCCTGGACATTCTGGGAACACGGGCAATGTTGAGGGGGAATGGGGTTGGACTGGGATGGTCTGTGGGGGTACACTGAGACATACTGGGAGATACCGGGATATACTGGGAGTGATACTGGGCAATCCTGGGGCAAACTGGGGACACTGGGAAAATGTGGAGAAGCCTGGGGGACACTGGGGCATGCTGTTGTTATAACTGGAGATGTGTAAGTCGAATTCAGTAAACCACAAAGTTAAATTTTAGCAGCAATTTTAATTGAGATGAAATAATTGAGATGGAATACAAGATAAAGTTTGGCAGTGATCAATTGAGTATAATTTAGGTTCAGATAAAGCATAAGAAAAACAGACTGGGGTACGGGGTAGGTTGCTCACCCTACCTCAGGTACAAAGCACGATTACCTCAAAGAAAACTTCTATACAATATGCTCATACATATTCATGAATATTTCCTGTAAATCTCCTCCTATTTTCAATTTCAGAAATCTAAGTCACTATTCCTCATGGCACACGCTTCACTTGTGGCTCGGGGGGTCTCTGCCTTCTTTTGGTGCATTTTGGGATGAAGGCTCCTCATCCTCGTCACTGTCCTTGGAACAACCCCAACAATAGCACGTGGGTACTCAGCATTGTGTTATATAACTAAGCATTGTTCCAAAAACAAGCCCTATTGAAAGCACAACTTAGGTTCCATACCCCAAATTTGTTCATCTGAAGGCTGAACAGCAATTGTTAGATCTCACTTATCTCCCTACTGCATTCTGTATCCCCCTCTCCCATGTAGCATCTACAAAAGGGCCCATCAGCTTCTTGACCCCTAATTTCCTAAGTAATTACAATTTCATTGGCACGAATCATTTCCATTTATCACAATACAATATTAAAATTCCTAAATTTGAATTACCTAAATTTTGTATTTATAATAAAAAATCCATACATTTCTAGCAACTTCAAAGGTATTGGTCATTGGTTCTAAGTAACACATTTCATTCATTCATTGGCATCTCCTGGCTATTGATTTCTCCCTCTCTATGCTAATTTGCCCTAATTTTTGTTACTTCGTCACCTTTTGTAGCATTTTCTCAGAAAGGGTAAAAGGGGCCACTTTAGGGTCCATGGAGATATTTCTGGGGCACATTTGGGGCAGTTTTGGGTCCGGGGAGTTAATTTGGAGAGAATTTGAGGGCCAGGATGACACTTGGGGGAGAGGGGTGGGCATCTAGAGGGGCACTTAGAGATTCTGCCAGACAATTCGGAGTCCGGTTTAGCACTTGGGGGTCCAGGAGAGCACTTGTAGGTCAGGGAGGGGAATCTGGGGGCGCTTCGGGGTCCGGGCGGGAATTTGGGGGGGCTCTGTCGGGGCTCCATGGGGCGCGGGGATTGATGGGACTTGTAGGCCTGGGTATAACATGGTTTAACGGCGCCGCGGAGCATGCTGGGAGATATAGTCCCGGAAAACGTTAAAACAATGCATTGCGTGGTCCGGGAAGGCACCTGGCGAAAACTTTGGCGTCCGAGCCGTGAGTGCAGGTCCTTAGCGGGGAACGTATAGGGTTCGGGAGCACTTGGTGGGGGGGCTTGGGGTGCTCTTACTGGGCTCCTCTTTAGGGTGCCAGGCACGGCAGGAGCTTCAGGC
The DNA here is from genome assembly GCA_021534815.1 of Acrocephalus arundinaceus. Lineage (NCBI taxonomy): Eukaryota > Metazoa > Chordata > Aves > Passeriformes > Sylviidae > Acrocephalus > Acrocephalus arundinaceus. The sequence continues at coordinate 89,817 of JAJEOU010001568.1, read as the reverse complement.
GCGACCCTGTGTTATGAAGGGCTCTGAGGGCGTGGGGGATGATAGGAGATGAATTCCCAGAAGTGCCCATAACGGGCATCCATGGGGCTTGGGAACATTTAGGGGATCTGAGGACGCTTTTGGGGCGTTGGAAATGAGTGCGGAGGGGACACTTAGGGATCCTGGAGGGTCTGGGGGACACTTGTGGGACATACTGAGGAGGATAACGAGGGTTCTGTGGGGCGCGGGGCATGACGGGCGTTATAGTGCCATGTTCAATAAGGCTCCTTCGGGCCGCGGGGCATGACGGGAGTTATAGGCAAAAGGAAACGATGGCGCCGACACCAGGTAGCAGCCCCGAGATCCCCATCCCGGGCGCTGATTGGCTGCAGGCGGTGATGGGCGGAAGCCTCGACAAATGGGAGACGGCGGCGGCGGGAACAGCCCATTCAACCCCTCCAGTCCTTTCCAGTACAGCCCAGTTCGTCCCCACTACAGCCCAGTACAAGCCCCGTGCCCTCCCAGTCCCTCCCAGTACCGCCCAGTCCTTCCCAATATACCTGAGTTCATTCCCTTCCAGTTTCTCCCAGTGCCATCCGTAGCACACCCCAGTGTCCCCCAGTCCTTCCCACAGTGTTCCCAGTGTCCCCAGTTTTTCCCAGTATCCCCCAGTATCACTCACAGTATCCCCAGTTTGCCCCAGGATTGCCCAGTACCACTCCAGTATGTCCCGGTATCTCCCAGTATGGCTCAGTGTACCCCCACAGGCGATCCCAGTCTGCCCAGATTCCCCCTAAGCAGTCCCCGTGTTCCCAGAATGTCCCAGTCCTCTCCAGTGCCACTCCCAAAATGTCCCAGTGTCTCCCACAGCATTCCCAGTGTCCCCCAGTATGTCCCACTCCTCCCCAGTGTTTCCAAGAAAACTTGAACTGCTCCCGGTTGCCGTGGCACCCAAACCCAGCAGCGGGGTCAGTGCAGTGTCCATGGGCACAGCCCCTTGCAGTGGCCCAGGGCAGGTGGGATGATGATCCCCCCTCACTGCTGGCCCAGGGCAGGGCTGCAGTGCTTTTGGTGGCACCTTGGGCTGGCACACACTTGGGCAGTGTGTCTGTTTGCAGTGGGGAAAATGAGGAGTTCTACATTGCTTCAAAAAAGAGAAAAGCCCTTTTTTCCTGAGTGCAGGCAGCTCTCCAAGCAAAGCAGGTGCCAGGGGAGTGAGGGGAGACAGGATGGGCTTGGGGAATGTGGAGCAAGGCTGTCCACTCTGGGTCAGACCTCAAGGCACAGCTGCTCTGAGCAGGCCAGACCTCCTGAGGAGAGACCCTGGGTCAAATATCAATCACAGAATGCTGCAATCTGCTCTCCTCTAAAGAGAAAGGTAATAAAATATACTCTTTAAAATAGAAATGTGTAATTCTTTAGAAGCTTTTTGAAATCTTTTTCCATAATTATGATAGGAAACTTTCCTAATGAACTGCACCAGACCAGAGGGAAATCGAGGCACTGTTGTGATTTGCTCAGAAACCTCTCGCGAATTGAAATTCACAATCAAACTCCAAAGTTTATTGAAATTTTAATGGGTCTCACTGAGGGACACAACTGAAACGTTCTAAGTGGTGTCCCTCAGTGAGAACCATTAAAACTTCAAGAAATATTGGAGTTTGATTGTGAATTTGAATTCGCGAGAGGTTTCCTAAAAAAACATTGCTCTGCTTTGATTTCCCTCTGGTCTGGTGCAGTTCATTAGGAAGGTTTCCTATCATAGTTATGGAAAAAGATTTCAAAGAGTTTCTAAGAAATACACATTGCTATTTTAAAGGGTGTACTTATTACTGTTTTCTTTAGAGAAGATGAGATTGCAGCATTCTGTGATTGATATTTGACCCACGGTCTCTCCTCAGGAGGTCTGGCCTGCTCAGAGCAGCTGTGCCTTGAGGTCTGACCCAGTGTGGAGAGCCTTGCTCCACATTCCCCAACCCCATCCTGTCTGTCCTCACTCCCCTGGCACCTGCTTTGCTTGGAGAACTGCCTGCACTCAGGAAAAAAGGGCTTTTCTCTTTTTTGAAGCAATGTAAAACTCCTCATTTTCCCCACTGCAAACAGACACACTGCCCAAGTGTGTGCCAGCCCAAGGTGCCACCAAAAGCACTGCAGCCCTGCCCTGGGCCAGCAGTGAGGGGGGATCATCATCCCCACCTGCCCTGGGCCATTGCAAGGGGCCGTGCCCATGGACACTGCACTGACCCCGCTGCTGGGTTTGGGTGCCACGGCAACCGGGAGCAGTTCAAGTTTCCTTGGAAACACTGGGGAGGAGTGGGACATACTGGGGGACACTGGGAATGCTGTGGGAGACACTGGGACATTTGGGAGTGGCACTGGAGAGGACTGGGACATTCTGGGAACACGGGGACTGCTTAGGGGGAATCTGGGCAGACTGGGATCGCCTGTGGGGGTACACTGAGCCATACTGGGAGATACCGGGACATACTGGAGTGGTACTGGGCAATCCTGGGGCAAACTGGGATACTGTGAGTGATACTGGGGATACTGGGAAAAACTGGGGACACTGGGAACACTGTGGGAAGGACTGGGGGACACTGGGGTGTGCTACGGATGGCACTGGGAGAAACTGGAAGGGAATGAACTCAGGTATATTGGGAAGGACTGGGCGGTACTGGGAGGGACTGGGAGGCACGGGCTTGTACTGGGCTGTAGTGGGGACGAACTGGGCTGTACTGGAAAGGACTGGAGGGGTTGAATGGGCTGTTCCCGCCGCCGCCGTCTCCCATTTGTCGAGGCTTCCGCCCATCACCGCCTGCAGCCAATCAGCGCCCGGGATGGGGATCTCGGGGCTGCTACCTGGTGTCGGCACCATCGTTTCCTTTTGCCTATAACTCCCGTCATGCCCCGCGGCCCGAAGGAGCCTTATTGAACATGGCACTACAACGCCCGTCATGCCCCGCGCCCCACAGAACCCTCGTTATCCTCCTCCATATGTCCCACAGACTCTTCAGGATCCCTAAACGTCCCCTCTGCGGCCATTTCGAACCCTCCAAAATCGTCCTCGGATGCCCTGAATGCTCCGAATCCCATGGATGCCCGTTATGAGCACTTCTGGGAATTCATCTCCTATCATCCCCCACGGCCTCAGAGCCCCTCATAACACAGGGTCGCGCCTGAAGCTCATGCCGTACCCCGCGACCTAAACAGCCGGGTAGGAGCTCCGTAGGCTGCCCCTAAACGCTCCCCAACCGTATAAGATCCCCCGTGATCACCTGCACTCGCGGCTCGGATGCAAAAATATCTCTCAAGTACCTTCCCGGACCTCCAAACGCCCCTCTCGATGCACTTCCGGGACCACAGCTCCCAGCATTCTCCGCGGTGCCCAAAGGGCGCTAGTCCAGCTGTGACTTCACCTCCCGTCATGCTCCGCGTCCCACCGGGGCCATTGGAGCTTTGCCTAGAACTCCCGTCATGCTCCGGGGCCCCTTCAAATCGTTGTTTTCCCGCGCCTACAACTCCCGTCATGCCCCTCGCCTTAGAGAGACCCGTCAGAGCCCTCCAAGTGCCCGCCCGGACCCCGAGGGTTCCCCAGATTCCCTTCCGTGGACCCCCGAGTGCTCCCCCGGACCCCGAGTTGTCATGCAGAACCCCTAAGTGCCTCTCTAGATTCCCTCCCGGCTCCCCTAAGTTTCCTCCAGACCCCTAAGTTTTCTCCGAATTCTCTCCCGAGACCCCAAACTGCCCCAAATGTGCCCCAGAAATGTCTCCATGGACCCTAAAGTGGCCCCTTTTACCCTTTCTGAGAAAATTCTCAAAAAGGTGACAAAAGGACTAAAATAGGGCTAATTAGCATAGAGAGGGAGAAATCAACAGCCAGGAGTGGTCAGTTAATGAATGAAGGGAAATGTGTTACTTAGAACCAATGACCATTACCTTTTCGATTGTTATAAATGTATAGAATATTTAAATATAAATATAAAAATAGATAATAAAAGCTTAGAATAATAGTATTATAAGTAGGAAAAATGCCATTATAGTTTTATTAAATTTTTCAATTTTTTTTAAAGAAAAATGCCTCTCTTTTCTTAATGTTTTTGGATTTCAGTCCCCGGTGGGCGATGTCAGATATGGTGAGGTTTGGGGTGAGGAGCAGGTTTTTACAGAAGGGTCAGCCTGCAAGGGGCTCATTCTTCTCCATGCCCAGATCTCCCAAGGAGACATGCAGCATCAAGATCACTTGGGAAATGCTTCTGACATCTTTTCTCTGAAGGGTAAAAGAAAAAAATGCATCCTTGATTTAAAAATCAGAAATCATGAGGTGCACTTTGAAATCTTTCTTCTTAACAGAAACTCCAAACTGACTCCAATCAGCTGCACAAACTCTGTAGACTCAAAGACAATTGAAGGAAGAACAGGAGCTCCTGAGGACTTTCTGTATTTTCATGTGCCCCACAGTGGATTAGGAGCTGAGTCCAGGACCCGCAGGCACTGAGAGAAGGTTGAAGAAGCTGCTCAAGGAGTCAGAAGAAAACTCCAAGTCCCTTGGAGCATCACTGGGCCCCACTGAGGGCAGGGAGTGCCAAAGGCTCCCCAGGGACTGGTGAGAGCAGATCCTTGAGGCCAGGATTGCAGGGAGCCAAAGGCTGTGAGCAGGAACTGCACTGCTGAGCAAGGCCTGGGCTGGCTGGAGGAAGCAGAAAGGCCAAGCCCTGAGCCCAGGCCTGGCACAGCAGGGCCTGTCCCTCACGGGTGGCTCGGGGCTGTTTGAGGGGCACTGGGATGGGAGGGGCAGCAAGGACAAATGGCATCAAACTGCAACCCCTGCCAGCCTCCTCAGGGAGGGCCAGGGAGGAGCAAAGTGCAGCCCCTGAAAGGAAAGTTCCTTCAGTGGGGCCTCCAGAGGCGCTGCCAGAGCCAGAGGACAAAGGCCTGGGTGCCTGTGGCCCTGCCAGCTGTGCCCAGCCCTTGGCCATCTGTCCTGCAGGCTGTGCCCCCTGTGCGTGCTGCTGCTGTGCCCTGGCCGGCTGCACACGCCCATCTGGCTGTGCCCCCAGCATTTCTCAGCCCAGCATTTTGGGCCCTCCCTGGGCTCCCTGCACCCAGCGCTGCCGGCTCCTGGCACACAGGGCCAGGGCATGGCCCAGGCTCACGCTGGGACAGCTCCTGCACCAAAAATTCTACCCTGGCAGGGACTTTTCTTTCTCCTCACCTCCAGGCTGAACTTTCCAAGCTGCACTTGGGGGAGGTTTCCTTCTCTTGCCACTGCCAAGGAAAGCTCTGTCTCCTGCTGTTCACAGAGAAGGGCTGCTGGGGGATTGGTGCACGAGGCTCTTTGGGATACAGTGACCATGAAATGACTGAGTTTTAATTATGCTGCGAAAGAAGGAGGGGCATCAACAAAACTTCTACACTGGACATACGGAGAGCAGACTTCAGCCTATTCAGGATGCCAATTTGTTGAGTACTGAAACAGGTACTGATTTTTTTAAGGGAAACAGCCCTTAAGAATAAGGGTGTCCAGGAAGGATGAACACACTTCAAGAATGAAATCTTGAAGGAGCAGGAACAACCTGCCCCTCTGTGACAAAATCTGACCAAATAAGGAAAATGACTGGCCTGGCTGGGTATGGAATTTTGCAGGAACTCAGGGAATAAATGAGGGTGCATCATCACCTTTGGAGAAAAGTCAGGCAACTCAGGAAATTTTTAAGCATGTTGTTAGGTCATGCAAAAACAATTAGAGAAGTTAAAGCCCAATTTGGACTTCACGAGGCTGCTTCTGTGAAGGAAAATAAAAATGATTTTATTAATACATTGATGGCAAAAGGAGGGTAACAACAGCCTCCATTCTTTATTGGGGGGATATGGTTACCAAAGATGAGGTACTTAACCCCTTCGTTGCCTCAGTTTTCAGCAATAAGACAGGTTGTCCTCAGGACAAGTGTTCTCCTGAGCTGGTAGATGGGTCAGGGCGCAGAAGAGCCCCCCTGTAATTCTGGAGGAAGCAGCTGGTGACCTGCTGAGCCACTCAGGTGCTCACAGGGGTCTCTGGGACCAGAGAGGGATCCATCCTAGGGGGATGAGGGAGCTGCTGGATGAGCTCCCCAAGCTGCTCCCATCATTTCTCATCAGTCCTGCTCACTGGGGAGCTCCAGAGGACTGGAGGTGCCGTTGTGACCCCATCCCTGAGAAGGGCTGGAAGGAGGATTTGGGGAACTCCAGGCCTGTCAGCCTGACCACGGTGCCGGGCAAGGTTATGGAACAGATCACCTTGAGGCCACACATGGCACCCACAGGAGGGAAGGGATCGAGCCAGCCAGTGGGATTTCATATCTGCATTGATGATCTGGTGAGGGGATTGAGTCCATCATCAGCAAATTTACAGGTGACACAGAGCTGGCTGGGAGTGTTGATGTGCAGGAGGGCAGGAGAGCTCTTCCCAGGGCCCTGGACATGCTGGATCCAGGGCCCAAATCCAACAATGTCAGGTTTAACAAGTTCAAGTCCTGGGTCCTGCACTTTGGCCACAATAACCCCTTGCAGCACTATAGGCTGGGGACAGAGTGGCTGGACAGAAGCCAGGCAGAAAGGGACCTGCAGGGATTGAGGGACAGCAGGCTGGACATGAGGCAGCAGTGTGCCCAGGTGGCCAAGAAGGCCAATGGCTCCTGGCCTGGATCAAGAACAGTGTGGCCAGCAGGGGCAGGGCAGTGATTCTTCCCCTGTGCTCAGCACTGGTTGGGCAGCACCTAGAGTGCTGTGTCCAGTTCTGGGCCCCTCAATTTAGGAAGGACATGGAGGAGCTGGAGCATGTCCAGAGAAGGGCAACAAGGCTGGGGTAGGGTCTGGAACACAAGTCCTGTGAGGAGTGGCTGAGGGAGCTGGGGTTGTTTATTTTGGAAAAGAGGAGGCTGAGAGGAGACATGGCAGTGTCAAGACACAGGTTCGACTTGATGATGTCCAAGGTCTTTTCAAACCTTGCTGATACTGGGATTCTTTGAAACCACACTTGCAGCAGTTGCAGGATAAGCCCTGGGAATCCTCTTCAGAAGCTCCAGCAGCCCAGGTCCCTCAGCTTCTCCTCACAGCCCACAAGCCCATCCTGTCAGTCCTGCAGAGCCTCTGCAGCTCCTCCTCATTGCCCACAACAGGGAGCCCCACAGCCAGACACACCAGGCCAGATGGGCCCCCCTGGCCTGTGGTGCCTCTGGCAAGGGAGCAGCAGAGGCACTGCAGGAGCCTGCA